>AWOL01S0078627.1:1669-20677 GCA_000715115.1 Nicotiana otophora | reverse complement strand
AGAGCAAAGTCAAGAGCCAAAAATGCAAGCCTGATTCAAAAACCTATGAAGAATACACTCGTGGATGTAAATTTCAAAATCTTACGAATGTTTAGGTTAAAGGCAATATTTAGTCATTAGTTGCAAGATATACCCTTGAATTTTGTAAAATCTGTTATAAAGAAAACAGTTACGAAAATGTTATAGATGATATTTGAATACATGTTAAGTATTATACAATTTGAAAGTTCGAATGATACAAAACTTCCTCAAAGTTATTTAAAGAAACGTGTGTGTTCCTATTTCTTCTTTCGTATGTTTACACCATTATGAAGTTGAGACGTCTTCTTCATTAAGTGTCGTTTATAAAAGGGCCCTCTTTTATAATTCGTGCTTGTTCAAAAAGTCACGGAGTATTGAAGCATTTTAAATGCATAATAAAAGAGTAGAACAGAAACACAAAATGAAATATTATAAGAGTAGAACAGAAACTCAAAATAAAATATTATATAAACCCGGTTAAAACTAAGTGTAAACTTAGTTCAAACCAAAGTATTTAATATTAAACCCCAAAATGGATCATGGGTAAAACTTGCCAACCATTCTAAAAAAAAACACAATAAACTTTTCAAACACAAGTTCATTATGGGGCAGATTCTAAAGTAGTACTATCAACATCGAGAGAAGTCAAGATGGCATCATCAGCAACAGCAGAAGGTTCGACTTGAGCAGGAGAGATTTGAACACTAACTTCACCAGGAGTAAGTTCATCACCCTCGGGAATGCCGACCTCAGGTGAAGAAAAGTTTTGACTCTGCTGAGATTTTTCAATGGTTTCCTTAGTTGTTGCAATCTCAGCAGTCAAGTCAAAACCTTCCTAGTTAGCCTCCATCAAAGTCTCGAGGCGCGTGTTCAAGAAAGTCTAGCTTACATCAAGAGTTGATTTATCCTCAAGGGCCTCATAATCCCTATCTCATTGCTCAATTTCAGCCTCCAACTCTCCTTTTACAATTAAAGCAGCATCATAAAAAGTTTGTAAAGGGGCGAGTGATCTCTTTAAGAACTGGACCTTGTTAGAAGATGCACAGAGGTCTTCTTGAGCTTGAGTGAGCGTTTGAACAAGCTCCCCGGCATAGACTTCCTTCTGATTAAGCAGTTCTTTCAGACCCCTAATTTCCTCAGTAGCTTTAGAAAGCTGCTCGACAAATAAAGACTCAAGGAGGTCTTTATCTTTGCCCACTTGACTGGAAGAGGCTTTTTCAATCTGTTGCCATCACTTTTACTTGCTGTTCCAAAGCACACTTTTCCTCATCTACAACTTCTTTTTCTAACTGAAGGCCTTCAAATTGTTCTTTCTAGTTGTCCGCTTCTGTATAATAGTCGTTGACTAACTGCTCAATATGGACAATTCTCTTCATCAGCTCTGTGCCTATCAGGTTGATCTACAAAAGAAAGGGAAGAAGTGATTATCAATCAAAGATAAAGAAATCACATGCAAAATAAAAAGCTAAGGCTTATACCTTTAAAGATGAATGGACAATGTAACTCATCCATGTCAAAGAGCTGTGGTTTTTCAATTTAGACTTCTCAAGTAGGCCAATCAGTGGTTTCAGCCATACATCAGCTTGGCCAGACTTTTTTAAAAGATTACCATCCTCGGGGACTTCAATGGTAACTTTTTTCATCATCTTACTGCTGCTGGAAGAACCAACTTCAACATGATAAGTGGTAGCAATAGGGATAGTTGAGGAAGTAAAAATAGCCACGGGAGGAGCAGTGGCAGCAACAACAGGCGTGGGAAACTAAGAATCAATAGGAGCAGATACTGGAAAGGAGGCAAGGGGTGCTTCATCAGAAACTAAGCCAAAGTCTTCACTATCAAACCCATGGGAAAATAATTGTTTTGTAGAGTCACGAGGTGCAGCAATCATATCTTCATCAGAGCTCACCAAAGTGGCACTTTCAGGCTCATTCACGGGGATTGAATTTGGAGGAGGAGTGGCTTCATCATCCGAAACGACACGTCTCCTAGCCCGAGGCTTACGCACTAAAGATCCCTCCTCTCATTCCTCTTCACCCTCAGAAACATGAGCTCTCTCTGCTTTTCTCTTTGATGAAGAACTCAAAATCATCTCTTGAGCCATGGACAAAGAAAGTCTGGATGAAGCAATAGACGCGGTACTAACACCCCGTATGGGAAACCCTAGCAGAAGAAGAAGTTAGTAAATCTCCAAATAAATATGAAAGGAAGGAAGAAAGTTAAAGGTAAGCATACCATGAGTTTTAACTTTCTAACCAAACCTATGAAAAAGGTATTTCCAAGACCTTCCTTCCATAAGAGCAACCGACAATAATTTTTCTACCCAAGCACAGAAGTCTGGTATTTCTTCGACAACTTCCATGGTTGCTAACAAGGAAAAAAAAACAGCCACGGGATCGTAAGTTTCTTCTTCCTTCATAAAAGAGAAGAAAGATATCTAAAAAAACCTTACATGCAAAGTTCCATTTTTCTGGAAAAGGCATGTTCTCTTCACCCACTAAATCATTTGTGAAAGAAGCAACAAAACGGGCATACCAGCCATGGTCTTTATCATCTTCAGGGCTAACCAAAACCCTTTTACTCCTAGCCACGAGTGTAAACACCCCTGGAAGAAACAACTTAGGGAATAAAGATCAAGCAAGTGTTGAAAGGTGAAGGGTAAAGAGGCCGAATTAGCCAGGTATCTTAAACATGCAACAACTCTCCATATAATAGGACCAATCTGTCCTAAGCAAACGTTAAAGAAATGGCAAAATTCTATGATGGTTGGGTCAATAGGTAGTCTAAAATCTAACGTAAAAGGGTATGTGTAAACGAAAGAGTAACCAGCTCGGAACGAAGTAATCCTTTGGTTTGGACCAGGAACTAAAATTGGAAAGTCAAAATTTCCAATGGCATTCTCTTCGCACAAGAGAAATCAAACCCTCAGTAATTTGGGAAGGATAAACATCGGCACGATCATGGGAAGTCATAGAAGTAACTTGATTTCTAATTGATTCACGATCAGTGGAGAAAGAAAATTCTGCAGGAATAATTTCGTCAACAGTTGGTTCTCGAATAGGTCACTCGAATCCCTATTTCTGGCAGAAGATCTATGAGTTGAAGAAGCCCTAGTTCTAGAAGAAGAAGGGGTAGCAATGTTGGTTTGAGAAGTAGAACACGAATAGATACAGATCCTAAACTACGTAATCTACCACCTCTTCTACTCCTAACAGAAGCAGTTGAATGGGAAAGTTCATCTACAATTGCTACTCTGCGAGGATCGGGGTTTGATGAAGACATAGTTATACCAGAAAATAATGCGTGCTGAAGAATAAGAACGATTAAAGAAGAAGTACACTGTAAATTGAAGGTTTTGTGAAACTAAAAGTGACTGACGCAGCCGCAAGAAAGTTTTAAAAATCGCTGAAGAGTCGCAGACCTAATCGACGAAGGCCACATAGCACATACATTAAATGGAAGTGACATGCGAAGCGATGGTTCTAAAGAAGACGCAATGATACATGGGAAACGGCGGCAAAAGATTCCTACCATAAATACGTGCCACTTCCCAAATATTCAATTGCAGAATATTCACCAAGTGGGGAGACTATCTGTATTGGTAAAAAATAAATATTACACGTGGAATTATATGAGGATGACAAGGCAAGATACGTGGATCACTAAGAAGATGACAACTGGAGTGTCTCATTAAAAGATTCACGATTTACAACAGGTACGAGCAAATCACTCACGAGATTAAAGGGTACAGTTTCTCGAGCCTAAATTACTCAGTGAAGAGACACGGGCATGATGAATCAAGACAGTAAAAAGAGATGATTCATGAACCTCTAATTAATGTGAAAAAAGAATCAGAACCGTTACAGAATCTTCATGAACAGTTACTGTTGCCAATTATAACGTTTCATTAATGTCATTAATGCTCATAATGATTCGGTCATAAAAGGGAAGAAACGTTATATTTGTAAATTCCTATATAAGGGAAGAGAATTTCACTTGTAAGGACACGCTTTGATGAACATTGGAATATAATTACTTTCTTGTGCTTTCTATTGATTACTTTGTCATTTCTAATTCTGATTTTCTTTCTTATTTTTGAGAGAATATTGAATTTCCTGATTATCAGTAACCCGAGTACTTCTAAAAATAGGCTTCGACCGAGAATCTAATTCTTTGGTTAAACACTTAATACATATGACGTTACCTAAGTACCACGGCTTTCCAATCAGTGAGCCTAAAGTAGGAAATTTCATAATATAATTCCAGGTCAATAAGCCAGTTTTCCCATCTTTCTCTAGTGACCAAACTGAAATTTCCTCTCCAACAGTCCCCAAAATGCAGAGACGATCAGTAAAATCAAGTAATTTCAAGCATTGCCCGTAGTTACTTGGCGTTACAATAAATTTTTCATCCGCTAGGTATAAAGATAAAACAAATTCTGCCCAGTTGCCTTTAACTGAAATTGCCCTTATGTGAATGGTACTGTTTAATGAAACTGGATCGTTGTATAAGTACAACGGAAAATCAGTGGGAACGGGAAAAATATTGTCAATCCTTCTCAAATTTTGATTTCTAACTGTGTATATTTCAGCAATGTAACGTGGATGCACCGTTTCGATTACCCAATGTATACATAATACCTTGTAATCCTCGGCCACAAAATCATAGGCAAAACCAATTGTTGAATGCAAAATCATGGGAGCGCTATTGCAACAGATCAGGCTTTGGAATTAGTTTATATTTTCGAATTACTGGATTCCATAATACCATATTGCCAGGATGGTATATAAAGACCAAGCCACTAAGTGATGCTTCTGTCTCTTTTCTTCGAGAGTAACAAAGAGTAATATTTGACGACTAATATTGGCTGATGATTTATGTAAATGCAATTTCATAAACTCAGGGTCATCGATGGAACATGCCATGATTTGCAGATAGTTTTGAACCGCAAGAGAGATTTCACAAGCAACTCTAAGAGGATGGAGATGATGATATCTTCATGCAAAATGGGATTCTTGATACAATCTAGACGCTCATCGAACAATTAGATTCTTATTGGAGGCTACTTTTATAACGGAGCGGCTACATGTATAATTTCGCCAACAATTGAGGACTGCATTACATTTTGTGGCTATACTTATAATATTTAGCTTCCTAGTTTAAATAGCCTTTAAGATTCTCATTTTAGAGTTAGCTTATTTTAATATTGTGAATGAAAACTCATTGAGAGTGTTTAGGATGAATTACTATGTTTGTCGATTACTTGTTAAGGTGAACTTGCAAGGAGATTGCTTCCCCTTAAAGATTGTTCCTATAGTTTTGGGTCAGTTAAATCTTAAATTGATTAGATATTTATTTATTTAAAATGTTCTTTTAATTTCCTTAATTGGTTCTTTACTAAATCTGTATCTTCTTTATCTTTTATTTGTTTTCACGTTAAAAGATTTGTCTGTACAAATTACTTGATTATCTGCACTGATTTTATATCAAAAAATCCAAAAAACAAATAAAAATTAAGAAGTGGGAAAATGGATTTGAAGCATAATAGCGTGAGTCATTTGTCGCTTGAAAATCTATTTGAGCTTGTTGTTTAGCTAAGAAGTGAATCGAGTTACTAGAGTTTGGAGAAGATATTTCGAAACCTCCCATGGCTGGACCTCGAAGGATCCGAATCTGAGATTTTATATAAAAAAAAATAAAAAAGAGCGGCTGAAATTCTCGAAAATTTCTGCTTGTGGCTGCGTGAAATCGATTGGTTTGGATTGGCGAGCTAAAATTATTGTTTTTTCCTAGCTGAAAGATGAACTAAACAAGGCTCCAAATCATGGTAGCCAATGTTAGTTCTTGAAGTTTGGAAGAACAAACTTAAAAATGAGTTTCAAATTTTTGTGGTGATTTGGAGAAATTGATTATTGAGGTTTGTTCATAGAGTTGTGGGGAACTTGTATCTCAAATTTGGTGAGGTTTGGTGAAGATTTGAGATGTTTTTGATTAATTGGATTTGAAATTAAAAAATGAAAGACTTGAAAAAGATTGTTGGAAATTTAGATATTTGCAGAAATAGCTCAAATTTGTCCATTTTGCACCATTAACTACCTTGCGCCAGTAACCACTTTTCTGCCCAAATTCAAATATAGCCTTTCTTCAGTTTATTTTTCATCTCATTTCTTATTTATTCTAGCTAGTTTACTTTAAGTATTAGTTCATATGTAGTGATAAACTAGTTTTTTATGTGCTTTCTTTTACTTCGTGCTAATTTTATTTGTACCTTTTTTCTTTAATTTCGTTGTTAATTTCTTGTTTCCATTGTCCTCTAGTAATTTTAGCTTCTTTGTTGAGTCACATAAACTCAATTATTGTCCCGAAGTTGGAAAGTCCACTTGAAAGTATCTTGATTGAGTTTGATATCAACTTTGGATATTCATCCAAGAGGGAAGAAAAAAACTTGAGTGGTAAGGTTCTTAGAGTGTGTGCCTAAAAGCAAAGTGCACAAGAGTGATAAACTAGTGTTTACCCGTAAAACAGTACAGTTGAAATTATACGTAGTTTATAGACAAGTGAATTAATTTGATACTGAAATAATAGATGAATTAGACAAAAATGTAATACTTAGCCTTGAAATGGAGATAAAATAGCATAAATAATAATTTCGAGAACAAGGCTTCCGGGCACAACATCAATAATATCAATAAACGAGAAGATAAAATTATATTGAGTTTTGAATAGAGTATAGCGTATGTTTGCCAGAAAATTCGTGTCTGTTACAAGGATGGAGCTCAATATTTATAGTTGCACCTAGGGAACAAGGTCCTAGGATCAAGTCTTTCTTTAATGTCAATTATGAGGGCTATTGAAGAATATGTAACGACAGGTAGTGAATGCCATATTTCTTGTAACGGGCTGTGTACTTAATGCTGTAGAATATTCCTCATTAAATACTACCGGGTGACAGTCATTTACTTCATCCTTATGAGTATCATTCTCTCTGGTAACATACGAGATTGTTGCCTTCGGATTCAACTATCTTATGTCTTTGGCTCCACGTGTCACTTACTTATGCGATCATTTAATATAAATATATTTTACCCTATACAGATAGTCCCCCTGCTTTCCGGTGGCATAACTTTGTGTTACTGGAAAGTTGGTAGAAACATCCTCTTTGGCGGGAAATTCACTGACCCCCTCTGAAAAGTTTTAACGGTTGATTAGATGCACGTCTCTCCGTATTTAGTTCCCCGAACACGTGTCATCCTATGATTTAGCATCACTTTTGATGGTTATCGAGGTAATTATGGCCACGAGTTTAGCCGCATATACCTTTACTCATACACATCAACCTCCTTCATTTTCACTTCATAATACTCTAAATTTTTTTAAACTTTCTTTACTCAACTTACACTTCGTCTTTAACCTTTCTTTAGCTTTCTTCTTTGAAAGAAAACCCTCCTTCTGATAAAAAATGGCCTCTTCTTCAAAACAATCTAGTTCTTCAAGTATAAAAGGTAAAGCTGATGATGTTCCTCCCCCTATGGTGAGTACTATCATCCTAAAGAATCTGATTACTACCAAATATTTTGAAGAGAAAAATCCTTCTGCTCACCCTCGTACGTGGGCTATTAGCGTATACCCTTTTTCTATCCGTGCTTCTAGTATCCCTGTTATGAAGGAAGACTGCCACTGTCAAAATTTGGATATTATCTCTCCCGACCTCGTGAAGAGCATAACTTTACCCAAGAAGGGTTTTACATATTTTTACATGTATCCCTTCACTTTGGGAGCATTTTCTTTGAGTGGAGATCTTGGCTCCGTCATCATGAAGTTCTGCCTCCGCTATCAGGTGTGCTTGGCACAACAAAGTCCTTCCGTGTGGAGGACAATCGTTTGTCTTCGGTGCCTATGCCAGAATATGGGAGAAGAGGTATCCTTAGCTCGAATGATGAACTTCTATTCCCCCAAGATCTTTCACGGGGGAATGATAAATTTCAGCAAGCGTGGCCATCACTGGATGTTCCTCTCCCCCAGTCCCCAGTTCACCGGAACTTGGGTCAAAATTACGCTGCCTCCTTAGAAGATCCGCAAAGAAGTAGGAGCATTATTCTATCAATCTCCACTGGATGCAATATGCTGTCCCGACTGATGGAACTTGCTAACTATCTAAAGCCTTTGGCTTCAGAAAAAGTTAGGGAAAAGACATAAGCTCTCTCGGGAGAGTGTTTGTTGAACAATGCCATGCACAACTCCGCAGTGGCATATTCTTCATTTCCTTCATTATATCTTCTATCTTTGATTTAGTAGTTTTTTGAGTATGCTGTTTTAGTTTCCCAGGATAATTTTCTTGCTTCTTCGGTCCTCCAAAGGTTGATTCGAGATAAGGAGGAACTTACCTCCAAGCGGGATCAACTTTTGGCTGCGGGGCCAAATTGCTGCTCACCTCTCCGAATTAGAAGCTAAAGCTGCTGAGGCTGTTGTGCTGGAGGCTCAGTTAGGGCAAAGTGAGCAAGAAGTAGAGACCCTTGGCCAAGAGATCGCTCCGCTGAGGGTCCAATTTGAAGAGGCTATAACTTGTTGTTGTCGAGGTGAAATATGCCCAATTAGAGGAGAAGTATAAGAGGACCATTGAGCATAATAGACTTTTTAGCTCTATTGTCCGTGATCTTGATGTTAGCCTCTGGTCCGCTAGATCCCTGTGGGAAAATATTTCTACCGAGGTTGACCAACTTAAAGAAGAACTCAAGCGCCGAGCGACTTTCCTCATTGTTGAAAAGATATATGTTCTATACAACATGAGGATAAAAACCTTGGAAGAGACTAATGAGGGTGTCATTGACTTTGATGCCGAATTCGCTAAAGCCCGTGAGCTGGAGTCAACTGCAAAAAGGGGTCTTTAGGCCAGGCCTGATGCTTCTGATTCTTCTTGTTCCGGTTATAAATTCTCGAGAA
Source organism: Nicotiana otophora (assembly GCA_000715115.1). Classification (NCBI taxonomy): domain Eukaryota; kingdom Viridiplantae; phylum Streptophyta; class Magnoliopsida; order Solanales; family Solanaceae; genus Nicotiana; species Nicotiana otophora. Next base: position 11,718 of record AWOL01S0078627.1, on the reverse strand, counting down.
CTGAAGAGGAACTGGAAGGCGATGATGTTAAAGGTCAAAATGATGAAGGCCAAGACATCGAGTCGGTGGTGGATCTACCCACTTCTCCTGGGGGCGTAGATGTTTTTCTTCCTCCGAGTTCCGGAGATGCAACATCTTAGCTTTTCATTTCTTTTTCCAACTTTTGTACTTGTGCTATTTGGCACATTTGTTGTAAATAAAAATACCTTTTTCTCAAGTATTGCATGAGTTTTCTTTTTTGCGTATTTTCATTTAAACATTTATGCAAGTTTAATCTTTGCATCCTTTTTCGTTTAAGTGATTTGCACAAGTTCTACTGTTTGTATCTGATTATGCAAGGATTTGGGTGTATTTTTCCCCGAAAGCATTTGGATTTCGGGCATAAGTTCCTCTTAAATCAACCCTTTATCGTGAGGGTTTTCATAAGAGAGGGCCCTCTTATGTTTACAGTGTTCATAAAGAGGTCTTCTCATGTTCATTATGACACTAGAATTTGAAGTACTTGTTTAACTTTCAAATGACAAAATCAATTCATCGCTCAGACAAGAAACAAGATAGAAATAAAAGGATTTTACTCTATTCCTTCCATTTTCAAAAAGTATATAAGCATTCGTTGTGCTAAAAACAAATTTCCAATTCTTGTGGCTAACTTGGACAACTTGTTTCTACGGGGTTGGCCGCGCAGTCCCTTGTCTCAATGATATAACTATGCTTCCGAGTTTCGTATTTCGGTCAAAGCGGCAGTTATTGTTGCCATATCCTCATATCATCCCCCCTAGTGTTCGAGTACGAATAATGTGAATTGGAATACTGGAAGTTTAACACCTTTGAGGATTCCACTAATGAATTGTTAGATAATCTTCAGTTCGGTAGCAAACTTTACTTCCCTTTAGGAATTTATGCTATGGAGCCAAAGACTATCTAACAACCCCCTAGTGGCTTGCACTTGTGAACGGTCGGGTAACCTTTGCTCGATAGCAAACTTAACTTCCCGGTGAGAATTTTGCTATCGAGCAAAAGATTATCTAACCGCTCCGGAGTGGTTCTTCACTTGTGTGCCTTGTTATTAAAAGGTCTTATTGCTGTTGTTGAAACTTCCTTCATACTATGCTTTCCATTGCTTCCTCGTTAAAAACCTTTCCAGAAAAACCCAATTAGGACAAAAGCTGGACGAAGAGAAAAAGAGTGCAACACATACTTTCAGCACCACATTCCAGTTGCTTGACAACTTTTTTCCATCTTGATTCTCCAACTCGTATGATCCTTTCCCAGTGACAGCTGAAACCCGGTAGGGGCCTTCCCATGTTGGACCTAGCTTCCCTGCATTGAGTTCCCAGGTGTTTTTAGTTACTTTTCTTAAAACCAAGTCTCCCATTTTCAAATAATGGAGGTTGGCTCTTCGATTGTAATATCATTCTATTCTCTACTTTTGAGGTGCCATCCTTATATGTGCCAAGTTCCTGCGTTCATCGAGCAGCTTCAAATTGACCAACATTACTTCATTGTTTGGTTCTTCATTTGCCTGGAAGTATTTTAAGGTAGGCTCCTTTACTTCTATCGGGATCAGGGCATCTAATCTGTACACAAGGGAGAAAGGATCTGTGCTCGATTTGGCCATTGTTCAGTATGCCCATAGTACTCCAGGTAGTTCCTAGGGCGATTTGCCTTTAGCTGCTTCCATTCTCTTTTTGGCATTTTGTATAATCACTTTGTTCGTTGATTCCGCTTGACTATTTGCGCTCAGATGATAAGGCGAAGATGTGATCCTTTTGATTATCATGTCTTCAAGGAACTTCATGACCTTTGTGCCTATAAATTGTGGCCCGTTGTCGCAGGCTATCTCTTTTGGTATCCCAAATCTACAAATTATGTTCTCACACAAAACATCCACTACTTCACGTTCACCGATCTTCTGATAAGGACCTAATTCAACCCACTTAGAAAAATAGTTAGTTAAAATCAAAAGAAACCTTACCTTACTAGGGGACAATGGCAGTGGTCTGACGATATCCATTTCCCACTTCATGAACGACCATTTTAGACAAAACTGAGTGCAATGGTTCTATTGGTCAATGTACCAACGGTGTGTAGCGTTGGCACTTATCGCATTTTGAACAAAAGCTTTGGCATCTTGTTCCATTGGGCGCCAATAGTATCCTGCCCTTGCCAATTTTAGCACTAAGAAATATGCTCCCGAATGATTTCCACAGATCCCTTCGTGGACTTCTAGCATAACATAATTAGCTTCGGAGGCTACTAAACATCGGGCCAGTGGGCCTTGGAAAGATTTCCTATACAATTGACCTCCTTTAAAACTATATCTCGTTGCCTTAATGTGCAGCGCCCGGGATGCCTTGGGATCTTCAGGCAACTTTCTGTGCTCGAGGTAATCAATGATGTCATTTCTCTAGTTCTAAACCAAATTAGTCACGTTTACCTCGTAGTAGCTATCCGCGTCCAGAACTGAGTGCATAAGTTATACGACCGTATCAGGGTCCGATCCCTTTATTTCCGTTGATGAGCCAAGGTTAGCTAATGCATTCGCTTCTGCATTTTCTTCCCTCAGGATATGCGTAATTGACCACTCCCGAAATCGAGTAAGCAAAGCCTGAACCTTCACTACGTATTTCTGCATGTGTTTCTCTTTGGATTCGAAGATCCCATAGACCTTATTTACCACCAACTGGGAGTCACATTTGATTTCTATGACCTCGAAATCTAGTCTCCGGGTTAGTTCGAGTCCTGCAATCATACTGTGCTTCATTGTTAGTTAGAGGAACTGTTCTTATGGACTACATTAGGGTTTCTCCCGAAGGCGTGGTTAATACTATGCTGAGCTCGGACCTATTTATGTTGGAAGCTCCGTCCGTAAATAGGGTCCAAACTCTTGATGTCGATTCTAACATCATCACTGATTCTTTGGTTACCAAAGGTAACAATCCCGGAATGAAATCGGCCACAAAGTCGACCACAACTTTTGACTTAATCGTAGTCCTAGGTTTATATTCTATGTCAAATTTACTCATTTCGACGACCCATTTGGCCAGCCTACCCAAAATCTCGAGTTTGTGAAGGATATTCTGCCGGGGAAATGTTGTCACCACACCTATCAGGTGACATTGAAAATAAGGCCTAAGCTTCCGAGCAACGACTACGAGGGATAAGGCCAACTTCTTCAAATGTGGGTAGCGAGTTTCTGCTCCCGTCAAAATTCTACTAACGTAATAAATGAAAGATTGCGTATCTTCATCCTCACGGACTAAAACGGCGCTTACCGCTACCTCAGAGACTGCTAGGTAGATTAACAGTTTTTCGCCTTCCTCCGGCTTCGATAATAACTGAGGGCTATACAAGTACCTTTTCAAATACCTCAAATCCTGTTGACATTCTGGGGTCTACTTGAAGTTGTTGTTCTTCTTCTTGAGTAACAAGAAGAAGTGATGGCATTTATTTGAAGATTGGGAAATGAACCTTCTCAAAGCGGCCAATCTCCCCGTGAGCCTTTGAACATGTTTTACGCTTGATAACTGGTCCCAGATGTCTTCGATGGCTTTGATTTTATTGGGGTTAACCTCAATCTCCCTTTGTGATACCAGGAACACCAGGAACTTACCGGAGCAAACCCCGAATGCACACTTCTTGGGGTTAAGCTTCATGTTATGCTTCCTTATGATGTCAAAAGTTTCTTGCAAGTGTTAAGATGATCACCTGCGTTCAAAGACTTAACAAACATATTATCTATATAAACTTCCATGGTTTTTCCTATTTTTTTTCAAACATTTTGTTTACGAGCCGCTAGTAACTGGCTCTTGCGTTGGTTAGCCCAAAGGGCATCACATTATAGTAATATGTGCCGAAATTCGTTATGAACAAAAAATATTTCTGATCCTTCGGGTTCATCTTAATTTGGTTGTACCCGGAGTAAGCATCGAGAAAACTCATTAACTCATGCCCGACCATTACATCAATCATTTGATCATTGTTTGGAAATGGGAACGAGTCCTTTGGGAACGCCTTATTCAAGTCCTTATAGTCTACACACATGAGAAATCGATTATTCTTCTTTGGAACTACCACTACGTTCGCTATCTAGTTTGGATACTTTACCTCTCAGATTGAACCGATATCAAGTAGGCGAGTTACCTCTTCTCTGACGAATTTGTTTCTGGCCTCAACAATAGGACATTTTTTCTCTCTTACCGGAGGAATGATGGGATCAAGCTTAGCTTGTGTACGGCCACTTCCGGTGGGATATCTGTCATATCCGCATGCGACCATGCAAAACAATTGACGTTAAATTTAAGAAATTAAATAAACCCAGACATGAGCTCGAGGTGCAGTCCTGTCCCCAAGTGGAATTTCCTCTCCAACAGTTTTTCGAACAATACGACTTGCTCAAGCTCTTACACTGTGGATTTTGTTGCGTCCGGCTCTTCTGGTACCTGGAAATACCTTGGAACCTGATAAGATTCGGACGCCTCTTCCTTTTGGTTGACTTCACTTGACTTGGGACAGGCACATGTTCCTATAATTGCTATGCCGCATGCTCTTTCCCTTTGCTACTGGAAACCGAAATTGCATTCATCTCTCTTGACACCAGTTGGTCACCTCTTATTTGTTTAATTTCCTCGGGAGTTGGGAATTCCAGTAACTGGTGATATGTTAATGGCACAACTTTCATCTCGTGCAATCATTGTCTTCCCAGGATAATATCGTAGCCCATATCACCATCCACCACTTTGAAAAGGGGCATCTTCATCACCATTTCAGCATTCGTGGGCAGCAAGATCTCTCCTCGGGTCTTCACGCTTGCCAAGTTAAACCCAGCGAGGAGTTTTGTGTCCGGCATGATGCTTCCGGTGAGCTTGGCTTATTCTAATACCCCCATTATATAATATTGGCCGAACTCCCTAGATCCACCAGAACATGTTTAATTTTAAAATCTCATACATTTAAAGAGATTACCAATGCATCATTGTGTGGTAGCAACAATCCATCTGTCTTTATTCGTGAAAGGGATGTCGTCTTGAACGACTTTCCGGAGCTTCTTGTTGTGGGTTACCGACACCTTCATTTCTTTGCCGCCAAGAATGTAACCCCATTAATCTTGTTTCCCCCAAATATCATGTTGGTCATCAGGCGAGAGGAATCTTCTTCTACTTTTGAGGGCTCCGTGTTGTCACAATTGCGACCATAAATATTTTTAGCCCGGTCACTTAGGAATTCCCAAAGATAGATATTTTTCAGTAGTGTCGCCACATCTTTGCATAGATGACGGTAGTCCCCAGTCTTGTGACCGTTCGTCTCGTGGTATTCGCACCACAAATTGGAATCCCTATGGCTGGGATCAGATATCATTGGCTTTGGTAACCGTGCTTCTTTAGTGTTCCTCATAACCGATACCAACTCTACTACACTAACATTGAAGTTATATTATGAAAGTCTGGGGTAGCAAGAATCTCGAGCACCTGACTTTTCCTTGTCCTGTAATGACCTGTTGCTCCGGTCCCAAAGGTTGGTTCGTGCATACTAGCAGCTTCTCAAGAATTGGACTGCTGCACCATCCCGAGCCCGTTGAGTTCCTGGGTATCCTGGAAAATTAGCATAAATTACTTTAAAAAATAGTTTTGAGCATTTGAGACATTTGTTAGTATTCTATTTTGAAATAATTTCCCCCAAATATCATGTTGGTCGTCAGGCGAGAGGAATCTTCTTCTACTTTTGAGGGCTCCGTGTTGTCACAATTGCGACCATAAATATTTTTAGCCCGGTCACTTAGGAATTACCTAAGATAGATATTTTTTAGTAGCGTCGCCACATCTTTGCATAGATGACGGTAGTCCCCAGTCTTGTGACCGTTCGTCTCGTGGTATTCGCACCACAAATTGGGATCCCTATGGCTGGGATCAAATATCATTGGCTTTGGTAACCGTGCTTTTTTAGTGTTCCTCATAACCGATACCAACTCTACTACACTAACATTGAAGTTATATTATGAAAGTCTGGGGTAGCAAGAATCTCGAGAACCTGACTTTTCCTTGTCCTGTAATGACCTGTTGCTCCGGTCCCAAAGGTTGGTTCGTGCATACTAGCATCATCTCAAGAATTGGACTGCTGCACCATCCCGAGCCCGTCGAGTTCCTGGGTATCCTGGAAAATTAGCATAAATTACTTTAAAAAATAGTTTTGAGCATTTGAGACATTTTTTTGTATTCTGTTTTGAAATAATTTCTCGAGCCATCGAGCCACACTTGTTGCGTTTTAAAGATTTGTTTTGCATTATTGCTTTTCGTATTTATTATTATTTTTACATTTTTCTTTTCAGCATTATCATAACCTATCCCAATGAACCTACGACTGTGAGATGTAATGAGACAACGCAACATGAGGATAGTTATTCAGTCAATCATTACTGATAACACCACCAATTTAAATAGCGATTTGATGAAAGCCATGTGTGAAATGTTCAAGATCAAGCATAAGAACTCCACGATATATAGACCGCAAATGAACGGAGCCGTAGAAGCTACCAACAATAACATCAAGAAGATACTGAGGAAAATGGTAGATAATTACAAACAATGGTACGAGAAGCTGTCATTTGCTCTACTTGGGTATCGTACCACGGTTCGCACATCAACTGGGGCAACTCCCTACTTATTGGTTTATGGTACTGAAGAGGTTATTCCTGCCGAAGTAGAGATCCCTTCTTTAATAATTATACAAGAAGCTGAGCTCAGCGATGCAGAATGGGTATAGAGCCGATACGAGCAACTAGCTCTTATTAATGAAAAGAGAATGAATGTGGTATGTCACGGTCAACTCTACCAGAACAAAATGGCAAGAGCTTTCAACAAAAAAGGTCAAACCATGGCAATTCGCACCGGGGTAATTGGTGCTAAAGCGAATCTTCTTGCATCAGGATGAAGCCAAGGGGAAGTTCTCACCCAACTGGCAAGGTCCCTACATGGTTCATTGAGTACTAACATGAGGAGCACTTATACTTGCAGAAATGGACGGAGAGATTTGGCCAAAACCTATCAACTCAGACGCAGTCAATAGATACTATATTTAGATTGTTTTACATTTCTGCATTTGATATAACTAAGATACGCTTGACCTGATTCTCGTTTAAGAGGAGATACGTAGGCAGCCTTGTGGGTTCGGTCACATATTAATAAAATCTTCATTTTCCCATGACCAAAAATTGGGAAAAGATCGCAAGTTCAGCCAACTTCGTCATATATGGAGCAACCAAAAAGCATTGTCAGAAGTATGCATTTAAACTGGGGCAGAATTTTGAGGAGGACCCATNTTTGGTCACATCTTAATATAATCTTCATTTTCCCATGATCAGAAACTAGGGCAAGATCGCAAGTTCAGGCAACTTCGCCATATGTGGAACAACCAAAAAGCATTGTCAGAAGTATGCATTTAAACTAGGACAGAATTTTGAGGAGGACCCTCAAAATTCTAAAGCAAGGAGGTTGCAATGTCTCTAAATGCGTCACAGTCACCGGTTCATCTAAATTATTTGATATCACATATTGCAATACATTTCAAACAACTATATTTTTGCAAATAATTTGTCAAATTCACACATATTTGGCGAAAACTTTATTTCTATGACAGCCAGACGTTACCTAGGGAAACTCAAATAGGATCTCAAGACAAAAGTGAAGGCAAAGCAAAGAGTCAAGAGCACAAACACACCTCCCCCCCCCCACAAAACTCATGATTTTTCTTTGAATGCAGGCATGATAAAATAGCAATATTCGCAAATACATATGCATATCACTACCTTAATAACGACAAGTTACCAAACGCAAACACATCCAGCTAAGAAATATTTCACTCTCTCACTGTCCCTCATCGCTTTTCTTGCATAATGCTAAGCACTGCCTTTCCTTTGCATGAGACTAAGCCTTGTCTCCCTTCATTTGCCTGAGACTAAGAACTGTCTCCACTTCTTGCGTAAGGCTAAGAATTGCCTCTATAATTGTATAAGGCTAAGCACTGCCTATCCTTGCATGAGACTAAGTATTGTCTCCCTTCTTTGCATAAGGCTAAGCACTTCCTTTCTTTGCATGAGACTAATCACTGTCTCCACTTCTTGCATGAGGCTAAGCATTGCCTTTGTAATTAAATAAGGCTAAGCACTGCCTTTCCCTGCATGAGACTAAGTATTGTCTCCCTTTCTTGCATGAGGCCAAGCATTGCCTATGTAATTGCATAAGTCTAAGCACTGCCTTTCCCTGCATGAGACTAAGTATTGTCTCCCTTTCTTGCATGAGGCCAAGCATTGCCTATGTAATTGCATAAGTCTAAGCACTGCCTTTCCCTGCATGAGACTAAGTATTGTCTCCCTTTCTTGCATGAGGCCAAGCATTGCCTATGTAATTGCATAAGTCTAAGCACTGCCTTTCCCTGCATGAGACTAAGTATTGTCTCCCTTTCTTGCATGAGGCCAAGCATTGCCTATGTAATTGCATAAGTCTAAGCACTGCCTTTCCCTGCATGAGACTAAGCATTGTTTCCCTTTCTTGCATGAGGCTAAGCATTGTCTCCCTTTCTTGCATGAGGCTAAGCATTGCCTCAGTAATTGCATAAGGCAAAGCATTGCCTTTCCCTGCATGAGACTAAGCACTGTCTCACTTCCTTGCATGAGGCTATGCATTACTTCTGTAATTGCATAAGGCTAAGCACTGCCTTTCCTTTGCACGAAACTAAGCCTTGTCTCCCTTCCTTTGCATGAGACTAAGCATTGTCTCCACTTCTTGCGTAAGGCTAAGCATTGTCTCTATAATTGTATAAGGCTAAGCACTGCCTTTCCTTGCATGCGGCTAAGCATTATCTCCCTAATTCCATGAGACTAAGCATTGTCTCCCCTAATTGCATGAGACTAAGCACTATCTCCCTGAGACTAAGCATTGTCTCCTCTTCTTGCATAAGGCTAAGCACTACCTTTCCTGCATGAGACTAAGCATTGTCTCCTTTCCTGGCATGAGGCTAAGCATTGCCTCCATAATTGCATAAGTCTAAGCACTGCCTTTCCTGCATGAGACTAAGCGTTGTCTCCTCTTCTTGCATGAGGCTAAGCATTGCTTCCCTAATTGCATAAGGCTAAGTACTGCCTTTCCTGCATGAGACTAAGCATTATTTCCTCTTCTTGCATAAGACTAAGTATTGTCTCCTCTTCCTGCATAAGGCTAAGAATTGCCTTTCCTGCATGAGACTAAGCCTTGTCTCCTCTTCTCGCATGAGGCTAAGCATTTTTCTCCCTAATCACATAAGGCTAAGCATTGCCTTTCCTGCATGAGACTAAGCATTGTTTCCTCTTCTTGCATAAGAATAAGCATTGTCTCCTCTTCTTGCATAAGGCTAAGCATTGCCTTTCCTGCATGAGACTAAGCACTGTCTCCTCTTCTTGCATAAGGCTAAGCATTGCCTTTCCTGCATGAGACTAAGCACTGTCTCCTCTTATAAGGCTAAGTATTGGCTCCCCAATTGCGTAAGGCCAAGTATTGCCTTTCCCCGCATGGGACTAAGCATTGGTCCCCTCTTTTTTGGCATAAGGCTAAGCATTGCCTTTTTGCTTGCATAAGATTAAATACTATCTTCACTACACTATCTCTTTCACCACCTAGGGATAAGCGTTGCCCATATTTCACATAAGACTAAGCCTTGTCTTGTCTCGATCTCGCATATGACCAAGCATAATATCTTTGCATTTCATGGGCTGAAACACCGACATTTTGTCCAAAGGTGTCATAGTCCGAAGGCATCATCCTCATAGTCGGGAGACACCATTCCATGGCCTGAGGATCTCTCAAAATTGGACACCATTATTCAAAGGCGTCATAGTCCAGAGGCACCATCTTCGTAGCCCGAGGACACCATTTCATGGTCTGCGAATCCCTTATCACACGCTTCATGGCCTAGGACGTCATGGTCTAAGGATATCATCCTCACCGTCCAAAGATAACCTTCATGGTCTGAAGGGAATTTGCATCATGTTTAAATTTTTCCAATAATCCATATATATATAT
>AWOL01S0078623.1:0-46857 GCA_000715115.1 Nicotiana otophora | reverse complement strand
AGTCTTCTCTTTATGATCGTATCAGGGAACATCAGTATGATGACCCCCATCTGCTTGTCCTTAAGTATACAGTTCATCAAGGTAATGCCAAGGAAGTCACTATTGGAGATGACGATGTATTACGGATGCATGCCAGACTATGTATGCCTAATGTAGATGGTTTGCGTGAGTTGATTCTCCAGGAGGCTCATAGTTCGCGGTACTCCATTCATCTGGGTGATGCAAAGATGTATTAGGACTTGAGACAACACTATTGGTGGAGGCAGATGAAGAAAGACATAGTGGGGTATGTAGCTCGGTGTCTAAATTGTCAACAGGTAAAATATGAGCATCAACGACCAGGTGGATTGCTTCAGAAGTTAGATATTCCAGAATGGAAATGAGAGCGGATCACTATGGATTTCGTTGTTGGGCTCCCACAGACTCAGAGGAAATTCGATGCAGCTTGGGTGATTGTGGATAAATTGACCAAGTCAGCTCATTTCATTCCTGTGATGGCTACCTACTCTTTCGAGCAGTTGGCTCGAATCTATATTCGCGATATTGTCAGACTTCACGGCGTACAAGTATCTATCATCTATGACCGGGGTACGCAGTTTACATCATGGTTCTGGAGGGCAGTACAACGTGAGTTGGGTACTCGGGTAGAGTTGAGTACAGCATTTCACCCTCAGACGGACGGGCAGTCCGAACGCACTATTCAGATACTGGAGGATATGCTTCGTGCATGTGTGATAGATTTTGGGGGTGCTTGGGATCAGCTCTTACCACTTGCGTAGTTTGCTTACAACAACAGTTAGTAGTCAAGCATTCATATGGATCCGAATGAGGCTTTGTATGGTAGGCGGTGCCGGTCTCCAGTGGGTTGTTTCGAACCGTGTGAGGCTATGCTATTAGGTACAGACTTGGTTTAGGATGCCCTGGAAAAGGTTAAATTGATTCAGGATCGACTTCATACAACCCAATCTAGACAAAAGAGTTATGCGGATCGGAAGGTTCGTAATGTTGCATTCATGGTTGGTGAGCGGGTCTTGCTCCGGGTTTCGCCTGCCCTTCTTCCCGAACTTGCACTACCACCTAGTCTCTCTGCAGTTCATCCGATATTCCATGTTTCTATGCTTTGGAAATATCACGGCGATCCGTCTCATGTGTTAGACTTCAGTTCAGTTCAGTTGGACAAGGATATGTCTTATCTTGAGGAAGCAGTGGCTATTTTAGATAGGCAGGTTCGAAAGTTGAGGTCAAAGGGCATTGCTTCCATGAAGGTTTAGTGGAGGGGTCATCCGGTTGAGGAGGCGACTTGGGAGACCGAGCATGGTACGCGCAGCTGTTATCCTCGTCTATTCACTACTCCAGATATAATTCTAAACCCATTAGAGAACGAACATTTGTTTAAGAGGTGAAGAATGTAATGACCCAACCGATCATTTTTACTTTTAGAACCCCGTTCCCCTAAATAAAACTCCCCGTATGTGCTTTTATAAATTTATGATTTGCGGGGATGGTTGATTCGGGATTTGGAAGTGTTCGGGTTGAAATTGGAACACTTGGTTCCTTAAATTGACCTTAAAATGCTAAGTTTTACTTCGGTCAACATTTTGAAAAAATGACCCCGGAATAGAATTTTGATGATTCCAAAAGCTTTTTATGGTGAATTTGGACTTAGGAGCGTGTTCAGAATTTTATTTGGAAATCCGTAGTTAAATTAGACTTGAAATGGCTAAAATAGGAATCTAAGTTATCCTATCGGGGTCAGAATCCAGTTCCGAAAATTTTCATAGCTCTGTTATGTCATTTATAACTTGCATGCAAAATTTGAGGTCAATCAAACTTGATTTGATATGTTCCGGCGTCGTTTGTAGAAATTAAAAGTTTTAAAGTTTATTAGGCTTGAATCTATGTGTGATTCGTGTTTTTAGTGTTATTGGATGTGATTTGAAGACTCGACTAAGTTCGTATGATGTTTTAGGACTTGTTTGTATATTTAGTTGAGGTCCCGAGGGGCTCGGGCATGTTTCGGATGGTTAATGGATCATTTTTGGCCTTGGTGAGATAGCTGCTATCTGGTGCTGCAATTTTTCTGGTTTCCTCTTTTGCGTTCGCGAGAGGAGCCTCGCGTTCGCGAAGAGTGTTATGAGATGGTGAATTTTTGTTCTATGCGTTCGCAGAGGAGAGAATACGAACGCGAAGGGTAGGGTAGTGTGTGCAGCGTGAACGTGTGAGTGGCGTCGCGTTCGTGAATGAGAGTGAGGCAGCTGGGAACCCCAGTCTTTTATTCTACTCGTTCGCGAGGTAAGGGACGCGTTCGCGAAGGTCTAAGTTTGCAAAGCTTCGTGTTCACGAAGCGTAGGTCGNACTAAGTTCGTATGATATTTTAGGACTTGTTTGTATATTTGGTTGAGGTCCCGAGGGGCTCGGGCATGTTTCGGATGGTTAATGGATCATTTTTGGCCTTGGTGAGATAGCTGCTATCTGGTGCTGTAATTTTTCTGGTTTCCGCTTTTGCGTTCGCGAGAGGAGCCTCGCGTTCGCGAAGAGTGTTATGAGATGGTGAATTTTTGTTCTATGCGTTCGCAGAGGAGAGAATACGAACGCGAAGGGTAGGGTAGTGTGTGCAGCGCGAACGTGTGAGTGGCGTCGCGTTCGTGAATGAGAGTGAGGCAGCTGGGAACCCCAGTCTTTTATTCTACGCGTTCGCGAGGTAAGGGACGCGTTCGCGAAGGTCTAAGTTTGCAAAGCTTCGTGTTCACGAAGCGTAGGTCGCGTTCGCGAAGAGGAAAGTTGGGCAGCATATTTTTGTGCTTCGCGAACGCGAGGCAAGGGTCGCGTTCGCGAAGAAGAAACCACTGGACAAAATGGTTAAATTTAAAAAGTGGGACTTCATCACATTTTCCATTTTTAACTATTTGGAGCTCGGATTGAGGCGAATTTTGGGAGATTTGCAGAGAAAACATCGGGGTAAGTATTCTTAACTCAATCTTAGTTAGATTACCCGAATCCATCACTGTTTTTAACATTCAATTGGTGATTTAAGTTGGAAAAAATTTGAAAACCCTCTTGGATAGATTTGAGAATTTGAGGGTCGAATTGTTATTGAAATTTAGTCATTTTTGTATGGTTAGACTCGTGGTTGAATGGGCGTTCATATTTTGTAACTTTCGCCGGATTCCGAGACGTGCCAGTTTTGAGTTAATTTCGGATTTTTATTGAAAAATGTAGTATTTTTTTATAGAATTAATTCTATAAATTTTGTTGACTGTATCAAATTAATTATGACTAGATACGAGTCGACCGGAAGCGAAAAATCGAGGAAAAAGCATACTACTTGGTTAAATTGGAGTAAGTCGAGGTAAGTGACTTGTCTAACTTTGTGTGGGGAAAATTTCCTCTAGTATTGGTATTAATTAGAATGTGATGAAAGTCATGTACACGAGGTGACGAGTGTGTACACGGACTAAATGTGAAGTATTATGTTTTTAAATTGTGAAGATCACTGTTGCACATTAATTAAATTATTAAATCTTGTTATATTCTCCATCATTGATCTGATTTGTATACTTTAAATTTGCTTGACCTTTTCCTGCTAATTGTTTTACCTGTTTAGTTGAAACTTGGTTTATTCTATTCTGTGCATTATCTGAAATTGATTTTATTTAAATTAAATATTATTAATATAAAATATTTTATATTTTTAAATTTGGTATTGAAGCAGCGTATTAAAGATTTTTAAATATTATTTTGCTAAATTATTTATTTTCGAATATTTTGTAAGATTTTTGTACTCATTGTGATGGAGCCGTGAGCTTTTTATTGTGGAAAAATATTATTGATGATTTATGTTGCCATGAGCCGTGAGCTCTTTATTGTGAAAAAATATTGTTGTTGATTTACTTTGGCAAATTGAAATATTTGGGCACTTGAGGTGCAAATTGTAATATGTTGTGATATTGATACGCATGCGATGGTATAAGGTCTGGGTATTGAAACGCATGCGGTGAGATAAGGATGGCTTGATACGCGTGGCTAGTAGGAGGAACTGCTAGAAGTCATGCGGTGTGATAAGGATGGCTAAAACGTGGGATGCTATTTCGAAAAAAATGTTTTCTTTAAAATAAATTGTGAAGGATCCCTCGGTGAGATAAAGAAATGAGATATTGTGAATTTATTTATGATTTGGGACTACGAGGCGGTACCTAGGGATTGCCCTTGTTGATATTGATTTATGGTCGTAGTTGCCGTTGATTATTTGTTGTGATTTTTCTTAAGTTGAAAGGAAATTTTGGTGATTTCTACGAGATATTATTTGTCATTATTTTGTATAATTAAATGGTGACATGCTACTTGATTCATTTCCATTATCATTTATTTTATTATATTGTTAAATATTTTTTTTCCATGTTATTATTATGTTTTTCCAGTAGGGGCTGACCTGACCTCGTCACTACTCTATCGAGGTTAGGCTTGGCATTTACTGGGTACCGCTGTGGTGTACTCATACTACGCTTCTGTATATTTTTTTGTGCATATCCAGGTACATCTTATCAGACTGGACATCTGTAAACTAGCTCTACGAGGAGACTTCGAGGTATACCTACCAGCGTGCGCATACTCCGAAGTCCCCTTCTATCTTACTATGTTGCTTCCTTATTTGTTTTAGACTCTGGTGTATAGAGACATAGAGAATAAATTCTTAGAAGCTTGTGACTTATTTCTATCAGATTTTGGGAGTTGAATTTGCTTGAATTGTAGTTTATTTATTTCAGATATTTATTATTATTCCGCGTTGATAGGCTTACCTAGTCTTAAAGACTAGGTGCCATCACGACATCCTACAGAGGGAATTTGGGGTCGTGACACGTTCGGAGTAAGTTGGAAGAACTTGATGTTCATCAGTTGATTCTATTAGTTTTGGGTTGCAATTCTTAGTTTTAATATTATTTTTCGCATTCCGAGAGTGCGAGCGAGTCCGTTTTATATTTGCAAACTTATTGGTACATTTGGACGGGGCATCGGGGCTCCGGGATGCCATTCAAACGATGTGCGGAAGTCGTTTGGCCTTGAATGATGAGCTGAAGCATCCAGCTTCTGGTGCAATCGCACCTGCGGAGGGCCAGCCGCAGGTGCGAGCTCGCAGAAGCGAGCGAGCAGCCGCAGAAGCGGCCCAGAAATCGCAGATGCGGACAAGGCGACCGCATGAACTTTTGAGCATGTATTGATTAAATTATATAATATTTGACTAGTTTTGGATTGTTCGGCACCGCGTTGAGGTTTTAGAGCAAATTTTTGGGTAGGAAAGTGAGCTTTAAGATGAGGTATGTCTCTTGCCTAACCTTGTAAGAGAGAATTTACCCCATATATGCTTTAAATTACTATTTACTTCCAATTGTGGGGACTACGTATGCATGAGGTGACGAGAGTTCATGCGTAGCTACTAATTATGCTTATGTCCGGGTAGTTTAGGCCCTGAATCATGAAATATTTGTAATGTTTGCACCCTACTTGTTAATTAAAGTGCCTAAATTATATTGGAACTTGTTAGAGGAATTGTAAAGGACCGAATTTCGCTCACTTGAGTTTTGACGGGTTACTTGACCGTTAGTTAAAATTGTGCTTCGTTGTACATTAGCCTTGTATTAGCTCTTAAACCAGTTATTTTTTTAAAAAAAGAAGAAAATGTATCTTCTCTTCTTGTGGAGCGGGCCGAATGCCTTGGCGGTAGATAGATGCATCTATGGTTCGTGCCGCTCGAGTACACATTATTCTGGATCGGGTCGTACGAGCTCGGCATAATCGTGCGTGATAACATTCGAAGTGTAATCATATATTTGATATCCTTCCGTGGCTCGAGAGCAGAATTTTATAAGATAGAAATTTATTTGAAACTTGCCATGTGTGAAAGGATTATTTACTTTCTGCTTGTTATTGAGTTATTATTATTATTTACATAACCCATGCTTATTTAGAATTCTATATTTCTTTACTATTAGCCCATAGTAAGTGTCGATGTCGACCCATCGTCAATACTTCTTCGAGGTTAGACTTGATACTTACTGGGTACATATTGTTTATGTACTCATGCAACACTTTTGCACTAACCATGCAGGTTTTGAGGCAGGTGCATCTGGAGGTCCTACCGGCGCGCATCCTAGATATCCCGAGGCCTAGTGGTGAGCTGCTTCCTGAGCCGTTCTGCATCCCCTAGAGTCTCTCTTTTGTATTTATATTCTATCTACTATATTTCGGACAGTAGTTAGAGTTTTGTATATTCTACTAGTTGCTCATACACTTATGACATCAGGTCTTGGCACACACACTAATAGACTTTATGGTTTTGGA
This sequence comes from Nicotiana otophora, assembly GCA_000715115.1. NCBI lineage: Eukaryota > Viridiplantae > Streptophyta > Magnoliopsida > Solanales > Solanaceae > Nicotiana > Nicotiana otophora. The sequence goes on along the minus strand of AWOL01S0078623.1, from coordinate 40,521 downwards.
GCACTTCTATTACTATGGTTGCCACTCAATTGTCTTCGTTTCATTTATTAAATTTTTCACTCTTTAATTCCCTATTAAATAGAATTTAATTACTTGAAAGCTTGTTAAAAGAGTAATAATGTGGTTTAATTCACTGTTGGCTTGCCTAGTGGTAACGTTGGGTGCCATCACGACCCATAGTAGAAATTGAATCGTGACATTAATGTAATGCTATGACTTATCTCATATTAGTGTTATTTTCTTGGGACATACATTATATAGTTGTATCTTATTAGGACTAAATAAATATTTGGAGCACAAGTTACATATTTTGTGCTATGAAAATTTTTCCGAAAAAAATTCGAAAATCCAGAAAAAACTATAAAACTCGAGATTGAAAAACCTGATTTTGCTGGTTTGGTTTGGTTTATGAAAATTTTTATTATTATTAAAGCCGTCTTGTAATGACGGGGGTTCGTCATCGATTTATGAATTTAAAAATCCGACACCATTTTAATTTGCTAATTGAAAAATTCAAATGAAACGTACATATGTACCACCTTAAACAAAAAACAGCGTGAAACCATAGGACGGAATCAAAACGAAATAGCTAATTGTGAAGTTTTTGCAAGATTTCCAACTCGTAAGTCGTATACAAAGCTTTGTTTCGTGCTTCAAGTCTCGGTCTTCGGAATATATATTAGCAACTCCTTTTTTGGGTAGAAGAGAGATAGTGCGGAAATGTATTTTCAGACTATTTCGTATATTCAGAGTCGGGCAAATGTATTGGCAAATGGTACGTGCTATATCATTAAATGGTTAAATTTTAAAATAAATACTCATGCAAAAATAAAATCCTTAGCATCAACCGCACGGCCCACTAACGTAAAATGATTAACTGAATCGCTTGCAAATTCACTCATTTAAAACAATTTCGTAATAGGCAGAACGGAAGACCTTTAGGAAAATTAGCACCACGTACTACAAAAATTCATCATACATTGTAAGTCGCTTATTTGGGACTAATAGTATGTTTGGCCAAGTTTCTCCGCATCCAAAAGTACTTTTGTTTTTTTTTTAAAAATATTTTTTTTTCAAAGTTGAAGTGTTTTGGTCAAGTTTTAAAAGGAAAAAAATGGTTTTTGAGGAGAATCAAAAGCAGTTTTAAAGAAACAGAAAAAAGTAGTTTTTCCCAAAAGTATTTTTTTTTAAAAGCACTTTGAAAAAAATACACTGAGAAGCACTTTTTAAAAGCTTGATCGAACACTAATTGCTGCTTAGAAGTAATTTTTAAATTAATTAGTCAAACACTCATCAAATATATTTTTGAGAAAAATACTTTAAAAAAAAAATATTTTTCAAAATAAACTGATTTTTAAAGCTCGGTCAAACAGACTATAAGGCTTAATTATTATAGTAGTATTGTGTGTCACTTCCGTTTCAATATAGCCCGACTTCTCCAACCAGTATCCTTTACCATTTTAGCCCACTTTTGAAGCAATGACCCAACACATTCTTAACTGCAGACAGCCCCACTCCAAATTGCAAATTTGGACAGCTCATCCGGCCCTCATCCATCATTCTATTAAAGCTTATCCTAAATTGTAATTACATCTTGACCTTGAAGAAATTATATATTACTCAGCTAGATATGATTTTTATTTTATTTTCCTGTGTAAGAAAGAGCTAAACATTTTCTTCTTGACATAAAATGAGAAGAATGTGCATGTTATTAAATTATTAGTTCATTAATTAAAAAGTGTATTCTTTCTGTAGAGTATTGATGGATGCTCTCTCCTTTCCTAAACATCAAAACTTCAAATTACTTTGTTAATTTTTTTTTCTAGTGAAAATTGTTGTATTAAAATTTTATTGATAATAACGGAAAACTACCAACATTATAATAATTGATGGATTGTGGACATACTAGCTATAATAGAAAACTTACTCACCCATACTATTTGTATTAATCTATAAATGTGTTTTAACATATATAAACTTATATTCTTATCTATTTCTATCGCTTAATATGGTATATTAATCTGATTCTGTACAACTGTAGGGTCCGAAAAAGTATTTTTATATTTCCTACTGACTACTCTTATCAAATTAGAGGAAATTGTTTTCGTGAAAGGTCCAAATCATATACAGTAATACTTCATTGAACCTTGATCAGTTGAGTTAAAGCTGAAAATAGTGAAGTGCTTCTAATCAACTTGGCAGTTCAAATTCGTTAACCAACTAGTGGTGTCTTTTATAACCGAGAGCCCGTTTGGCCAAAAGCTGTCAAAAATTACTTAATGAACAGAAATATTTTTCGAAAAAGTACTTTTAGAGATTAACAGTTTGTGTTTGGCCAATTCGTTTGAGAAATATTTTTTGCTATATTTGATAAGCATATTGTGTTTGGCCAATCTTTTTAAAAAGTACGGTTGAGTATAAAATTATAATAAAGGACAATAAAGATTTACTTTACAACTAGCATTATTTTAAAAAGAGAAATTTTGAATATATATACAGAATAATTTAATTAATGTTTTTATTTTTATGTAATTAAATTATAAAACATAAGGTAATATATATTAAATATTTTAATCAATATATATAGATTATAAATATATAAAAGCAATAATATAGGTAGGAATATATGTGCTAGCAAGTTACATGCATTAAAAACACTATCAATTCTTGAGAAATAACATGCTAGGTAGTATTGCATTATGTCAACTATATTATATACATGCACACCAAAAAAACATATAAATATAACTGCAAACTAGAGATCATATAATATTGGTATACTACAAAAGAAAAACAAGAAATCATACATTATGAAAAAAGTGCTTGAATCTGGTGACTAGGCTTGTTATCAAAGAGTAATAGGAGACAAAGAAAAGAAGAAACGGCGGAAGAGAAAAGAAGAGATCTATTTATAGAGGTTATTCCAAATAGGAATAAGAGAAAAGAATAAAAATACAGTAAAAATAAAAAAGAGAAAAAAGGAATAGTAGAGATTGAAAAAAGTAAAGGTTAGATTAATAAGAAATAATTTAGAAAATACAATTTTATGGTAAGAATATTTTTGTCTTGAGAAAATTAATTTTATGCTTCTACAAAGTATTTTTCTGTTTTGGCCAAACTCCTCATATTTCTAAATAAGTAATTTTTATGGCAAAAAACGTACTTTAGACCTCCGGCCAAACAGACTCCAAATACTCCATCAAAATAAGCAGATTGTGGTGAAAATGAACATTTGTTTCTATAATCCGGAAAAATGATTGACCCTTGAAAAAAATAGAACTGGATTTCTAGAAGTCCTGTTTGGGCATAAGAAAACTAAAAACTTATCAACCGATGAATTGTGACAGCTGTGGGATTTGAACCCACGCCCTTTCGGACCAGAGCCTAAATCTGGCGCCTTAGACCACTCGGCCAAACTGTCCTTGTTGTTTCGTAAACTTATATTAGTTATTATCTTCGGTTTCTGCCACACAGAGGAACAGCCGACAACATATATAACAATTAATTATGGAACAATATTACCACCCACCCCAAGTCCCAGGAAGATGGTGAGATTTGTAGCACTGGATTAACTCAACTAATTTTCAGCGTGAATATCGATTTCGTAAGTTTTTTTAAAATAATACATATTTTAAAACTACATAGGAATAATTACAATAACAATTCTTCATTAAAGTTGCTTTAAATATTTCCAAAAATACTCCACAAATGGTAATAACGACTCTTTTTAGGACAAATGGAGTAACAGAATGATGATTATTCCTTGAAAAGTAAAAAGTCTGATCAAATAAGGATCCAAAATACAAGCCCTTGAACTGAAATATCTTGGAGACTGAAACACAATTACACAAGCATAGGCATTCTCATTACAAGCAGGATTCTCCTTAACATTCCCTGATCCAAATTCCAGCAAAATTAAATAGCGAAATATTCAAAGAGTGGCTTTAGCCCTAAAGATAACTTGACCATAGAGTTCAGAACAATAACACTGAGCTACTGAGAACTGAAGAAAATATTTTACACTTCACATTGGGGATCACCCAAGATAACATAATGAGATACATTATCTGAAGTTTTCTATGGCTTCAGAGAAGCTTATCTGTTGGCCTCAATGCACTTAGGCAAGCATTGCAACAAGGTAAAATTCCGATGGGGCGCAGAGGACTGAAAATAATCTGGATCTTGCTCAAGTGACTCCAAGTAACTTTCAAGAACTGTTACAATCTCCTCAAACTGTGGCCGCTTGTGAGGATTATTTGCCCAGCACCGCTTAATGAGTTTACGAACTGCTACTGGACATGCAGCTGGTATTGGTGGTCTAGCTTTCTGCAAACATCCCATTAATATAACAAAAATTCCATCTTAGAGATAGTGATGCATACAGTGTTGGGGGGAAATTGTACACAATAACTTGTTCAAATGTAACTTCATGTGAGAGGAACAACTTCCAACACCAAGATATGTATTTGAAGCAAAGCTAAAGAAGGAAAGAAACAAAAGAAAATAGCCGGCCTGATCCCATTAGCTACTGAAGAGAAACATGTTTAGGGATCGACAGAGGATATGAATACTAACTCTGTGCGAGAATTTTAGGTATGCAGCATTTGCATGTTTGCAACTATAATAGTCTTACCCAGCTGGAAATACCAGCATTACATCGTCTTTTAAAGTGTATATAGAACTAGAAGGGTGGACAAATAAGGAACTACAGGTGATGCCACTGGAATCATCATAGATATGGATATGAATTTGTCCAAGTCTAGTTGTGCATAGCATAGACATGATTGGATTTTCAAATATGTACCTTTTCTAAGCCCAAGACAAACATATTTTCTGATCAACCATGCTAATATTGTAGCAGAAACATAAAATTCAGATGATTACCATCTTAGAGTGGCATTCCAAACTAGCCCCACCATTACCTCCTCGACAGGGGATTCATGGTTAAACTTGTGCACTTTTATTGCAGTGATCTGAAGAACGAAAAATGCATTTTCAACTTTCACACAATATTTTTATTTCATCTCAAAGGTAACTTCAAGTTTTGATAATTTTTCATAAGCTGTTTCATAGCCTACACATAATTTTTCTCAATCTTCCAATATGCAATGATAACTGCAACTCAGAGATCTAGATTCTCTTCTTTCTCGTATCTTAGTTGACTTTCTCGATTCATCTTGCAAGCCAGAGAACAATAACTTATGTAAAATGATACTTTGGAATGAGATGTCCAACAGATAGAGATTCAGTGGTTTTAGTGGACTAAATTCATATATAGAGACATGAAACAGCAGGTACTTCATCTCGATGAAAAGCACTGCAAGAGTTAGCAGAGAATATACCTTCTGGCAGACTGCAAATGCCGCCTGCTCGGGGGTCATGTCATCAAATGGTGTCAATGCTGTCAAAAGTTCCCATAGGACAATGCCGAAACTATATACATCAACTTTCTTTGTATGGTTCTTTTCCTTGATCATTTCTGGTGCCATCCAACGGTACGTACCAGTGAACCCCTTTGGGCTACCACATTGAGATTCTAAACATGATATCCCAAAATCTGCGACTTTCACGCACATATCTTCATCAAGGAGTAGATTTTCTGACTTGAGATCTCTGTGAAGTATCCCTTCAGCATGAAGATATTGCATTCCACGTGCAATGTCAAGGGCCAATTTAAAAACTAGGTTAAGAGGGACCGAGTATGGCTCCTGCTGATGGAGGTATTTTCGTAGGGAGCCTCCAGGTAAGTACTCTGTGATGATGCAAAAAACTGGTGGTTTCTTACATGCTGCAATAAACTGCATTTGAGAGGCGGAAGAAATGGAACAAGTCAAAAGAAGTGGCAATTTCAGGATTGAGAAAACATGCACGAAAAATATGTATATATTAAACCAAAACAATTACAAATAAATTCTTAAAAATCAGAGAACAGCAACTCACTTCAAATTATTTACCAATAAGTAGTTATCATATATCAAAATATGTAATCAAAATCCACAATCTACAAACTCTGAGAGACGTGCTCGCAAAGGATAACTCATCAATTCATGAAGTTCCTGCAGGTGACACAATCATATCTCCGTATAAATCAGAGTTGAGGAGCTGATCCGTAGATTTCAAGTTTGACACAATCGAAAAGGCAGATGACTTAGATTTTGGATATAAGGCAATCAAGAGCATAGGTTCAAAAATATTGATCAGTCTATGGATTANGAAATAGTATTAGGCTACTTAAGAAAACATGTACTTATGAAGTAGCAAGAATGCAATCACTAGCATTATCATAATAAATACAGTATAACATAAGAAAATGCTTTCTTCTTTTCTTTTCTTGTGTTCCCGTATGGATTCTGCTAGAAATAAATTTCTTAAAAGTAGACGACAAGCAATCGTCACTTGCATAAAATTAGACTATATCTATGTAGGTAGACTCCTGGACCAGCCAAAGAACAAACAACCACCATTTCTTGAAGACAAAATAAAGTAAGATAGCCTCCGAGATGCCACCTTTAACCTTTGAATTTCCTTCTTAAATCCAGTTTCCATTCCCCATTCATCTCCCAAGCTCTTGTCATGGTTAATGGTCAATGTCAACTTCTTCAGCTCCGAGCCCGTTTCCTCCAAAGGCTTGTCGAGGAACAATATGGTGAATAACTTTGACCCAGGGGACTAACACTTAGATGCAGTACTTAAGCAATAAACGATTTTCATGACTTCTACCTCATTGAAATCTAGAAGGGAAGAACATCCTCTTTGGAACAAAGTAGATTTATTAGCCTCCGCGCTGTTGGTAATACAATTGGTTTGCAGAAGAAAGACATAACATCATAGCATAACATCTCATTAGTGCAAGCTGTAATACAATCACGCAATGAGCGTGTACTACTTCAGAAGGAAAAGTCCCTTTATAAGGGATGCAAATACAATCTCGTTCATTTAACCGACGGAGATTTTTCAAAGGGCTATTTACAAGAATGTACTACTTGAAGCACATTTCCCTTTTATAAAATTTCTGTAACAGTCTTTTGAGTACTAAAAAGTAATCCAAGTTCCTTCCTTTTTTTCTTCATAATTTTTTATTTTTTAAATACAGATACTTTTTAAAGTCATGCGAATAAAAATAGATCAATGAAAACCCAACAGAAAAAATGGATGAAAATGGGAAAGAATGCTTACAGTGATGATATTTGGATGCTTTAACCGAAGCAACAAAGCAACCTCAGAAGTAAACTGTTTCTCCAAAAAAGTAGCCAAGTCACCATCTTCCTCAGGTTGGCTAATGAGTTTAATAGCCACTTCGCTGTGCTTGTAAATTCCCCTGTAAATCCTACTATGCCTTCCCGAAGCAAATTTGTTCCCTATATATAGCTGCGACATATCGGCGCTCCATTCCTCTTCTCCTTCCCCCTTTATCGCCGCTCCTGATGATACGATGTACTTGGACCATGACGCTGCTCGCTTGTACTCTCCCAATGAAAGTCGCCTCTCTAGTTTCCCATTATTCGCTATTTGCTTAAACCAGTTCAAATTCTTCATAGTAAACCATCAAGTTCTCCGCCTCCAAACAAAAACACTAGGAGTATATAAATACTCAAACGGCGCTACAGATTCTCCTAAATTTTTTTATAAAAATAAGCTACATTCCAAAGAATAGAGTTACATTTTGAGTATGTGTCAGAGTTTTTACATTATGAATTAACCAGCTGGTTTATAATTTAAAAAAGATTAATGGTGCATTTCTTGGGATTGAATTTCAGAGAAACAGTAAACTCGAGAAACAAGAGCTTTGGATAAAAGCTTGAAATCTTTATGTATATATAGAAAGTAGAGCTTTGTGAGTTTGGGAGAGCGAGAAAAAAGCGTGAATCAGCAAAAAGTACAGCACTTTGAAGCGTGCAATGAGCTTTTGTGTACTCGAAACTTGGGGGAGTGAGTTGCAAAGGAAGCTTGAAAAGCTAAGCAGAGGAAGAAATAGTAGTACTGATATGAGTTTAATGAGTTGTTGCAGAGAATGGAAGTGGTGAAGAGAGGAAAAGAGCAGCGGTAGCCGGTAGGAGTGGCGGAGCAGCGGGCGGAGGTGGCGGTGGAAGTGGCGGGTTTTCTCTCTATAGTCCTCTCTCTCTCTCTCTCTCTCTCTATTTAGAAAGCAAAGCAATGGGGAGTACAAGTACAAATACAATACTATACAAGAGTAGCTTAACATTCATAACGTGCGAAGATCCACTTCTGAGGAGACATTTCGGGTTCTTCTGATTGTGACCGCTTTATTCTTCTTCTCGTCTTTACCCCTCCCCTTTTGTCATTATTCCCTTTAAACCCATTTGTCTTTCTCTACTAATTCTCCTTTTCTTTTTTCACAAAAGAAACTTAATGAATTTTTCCTCTTTTTGAAGTCTTTGTTATGTGCCATAAGAATAAAGAAAATAATTTAGCAAGATCACTCATTTCAGTTACTCAAAAACTAATGCTAATGGTAAAAGACAAGATATCTTAACTAAAATTTAATAAAGACTATAAATTTGTTATTTAACACAAATAAAATGGAAGCAGGGACTACACGGCAAAAGGGATGAATAATGGGGGGGGTAAAATGGTGAATGAGGAAACAAGGGGCAGGCAAAAGAGGACCAGAGAAAGTGTTGGAATACCAACAGAAGGGAGGGGCGGATCTCGTTGTAATATTGTTGTAGTTATTATAGCAAGCGGGACCCACAACTACCCACCAGTTATGTCGGACACTGCCGTATGCTTCTTCCGTATACGGTCACAACGCTCTCCTCACTGTTACACTAATAAAATATTTCTTTTCGGTAATTTTGAGATTCGACTAAATTAAAATATTATTTTTGAGCTGGATTAATTTAACAAATATAAATCAATCGGCTAACTCAAACTATATTTTATTTATATTCTTAAGATATCAAATTAAATTAAATGCAGAGAGAGAATTTCTAATTTTGAGCAAATTTTCTTAAGGGGTTAACTTGGGGAGATCTAAGTAACCCAAATTTTCTTAAGGAGTTAGCCCACCATTTATATTTTATCTCATTTTAAAAACATATGCTAATTAATTATGACCTCATCCTTCATTAGAGATATAGATCTCACCCAAGTTCATATATCGAAATTTTAGATCCGATGGTCTAAAGTTGTAGAAGTTATGACCAAACTTTAAACCACTCTAAAATTTTCCGGAAGGTTACATGTGTAAAATTTAAGTTTTATCCGCTACAAATATAAAATGATTTTTTAAAATTAGTGTTTGATCCAAAATTTAAATCTAGATTTAAACAATTAGATTTTCTTAACAAAATAGGGTTAATCTTAGCCAATAATAATATCCACTAGATTATTTAACTAGTGTCGTGACAAGATGTCACAAAGTATGTGAGAAAAGTGATGGACATACAATAATAAACAATATTTAATGGCACAAATGCGAAATGAACAACATTAAATAGCATTAAATGGTATTTATGTAAATAAATATGATAGAGATGATAAAGAATTAATGCGCTTTTGAATATTCGGGTTTTCCTTAGATAGTGAGAGAAAAACTAGATAGGGATCTCAAGAAAAAGGTGTCTTTTGTATGTATGTAATAAAGCAAGAATCTTTAGAGAATGTCAAAGTGTTGTTCTTTTACAAATGAATGTCCAATCCCCTTCTATAACTATGTCTCTTTCTATTTATAAGGGGATATGTGCCTCAAAATCCCTAATAGTACAGTTCCCGAGAGTATTCACTAGAATATTCTCTTTAAAGTCTTATCCCTAAAACTAGCCGTTACTGCTCAGTTAAGAAGGGTACTCGTTCTCGACCTCGATCTCTGTTGACTCCTCGCCCTAGCCCTTTATCTTTTGTCAGATCACATCGACCTTGAATCCGTCTTTCATTGAAATTATACTGATGACACGTGCCAGCCTTCGAAGGCTCTCTTAGTGCTGGCGTGGTCTAAATATAACTAGGATAATTTTTTACCTATACAATTAGTCCCTCCGTTTGTTGAGGTCGCCTTCGTGGGCGAGTATAATGAGCAGATAATATCGCTCAGGGCCGTCTTCGTGGTCGAGCTCGCTGAACAGATAACATCGGTCGTGGTCGTTGTAACGAGTAGGCGACGTGGCTCTTTGAGGGCCGCGTATTTTAAATCCCTTAAATTTTTCGGGTGATTTGTTGGAATCATATGGTTCAAGAGAGGGAGTGATGTCATGATGTCATGCGCCATGATGATGCTAGTTCCTGACGCATTGGGTCGATTTGTGCGTAATCTTTGATTGGATCTGCCGTTTCGATTTCGGTGCCAATTATGATGAGCCGCTTCGGGTTTGGTGCCCATTATGACAAACTGTTTCGGATTTGGTGCCTTAATCTCTATGAATAGGGATGTCCAAACCTGAATTTGAACATTTCATTCTTCCAAACTTTAGACTCTAAACTTCATCTCTGAACTTCCCTTTTGTGCTTCTTTTCTCCATATCGCATTCCAAACTTTCTTCCCAGTATTCTTCTTTACTTTTCATAAATATATCGAATCTCCCATCTGACGTAGGGTGTAGGGAGTCACGCCGTTCCATTGGCGGTTGTGTTCCCTGCTCCCGGGGAGAGTGCAGCTGCCACCGTAGATGATGAAACCTTTTCATCAGTAGAGGAGATCATCCCCGTAACCCTGAAGCTAGGTCTGATTTCCAATGATCGCCGGACGCGCCGCCCGAAAAATTTCTATCGACAATAGTGCCCAAATAATTAGCTGAATTTAAAGCAAAGTTCGACCTCCCCAACCATATCGAACTAATCCCTGATGAGGAGGACGAATTATACGTCCACCGTCCCAGGTACTGCGCTCTATATATGTTTGCCCTTAAAATTAGATAACAATTAAATTTATAATGAGGTTCTAAGGATACGTGATTTCACTTAGTACCGATAGATAAATATGAAAATTAATAACAAAAATAAACTATAAAGTAAAGCGAACCAGTGTTGAAACGAAAATCAACCCTCGAGCTAGGGTGCCCTCGAATTGATTGATACCAAAACAGTTAAAAATAAAGCAAGCTGATGAACAAGAGAATATAAGCTAAAGAGAGAGCATTATATTGCCTTTTGTTTATGCGAGAACAATGTGTCATACAAATGGTTAATACTCCCCTTTATATAGTAGAGGAGTTCTATTTAGGGTATAACTCTAATTACAGAAGGAAATTCCATGATTAATTAATTAATCATTCCTAATTTAATTCGTTTTGAGGTTTCCGCCATGATCTTTGACCAGTCACGGATATTTCTCCTTTCTGTTATTATGTTATCTTCGATCTTGCTCGATACCTGTCTCATTCGGTCTCGATCGCTGCTGTCCTCGATCTCGACAGGTGCCTCAGTTCTGAACTCGGTACCTTATCCTCGTGATTTAGTACTTTCCGTTACGAAGCCATCCTTCTATGCAACCTCCCAGTCTCGGTCAAGTAGTAAAATCGGCTGGGCCCGATTTTAACCATATACAAATAGTCCCCTCGTTGTTTTAAAGTGAAATGGAAAGAAATGAATTGAACCTTCAATTTTCTACCTCGACCTGTCATGACGTCATCCTCGTGACGTAAGCGACAGAAGTGACCGAAATATCCCGTCGGTACAGTTTCCCAAATCATTAATGAGTGTGAGTTGGTGGTCGGCCACTAGTGCCTTTGAACCATCGCCGTGAATCCAATAAATAGACAACTTCTTCATTGATTCAAACTTTACTTTCTCTTCCTTCTAATCTCCAAAGCTTTTACATCTCTTAAGTTCTTCCCTTTTACAGATCTTCAGATTTTACTGTTAATCCTTTCTAAAAATGTCAAGTCCTATTATCTTCCTCTCTTATAAACTTACACAAAAAATGGCAAGAACATCGAAAATGGTACCACAAAAAGAAGCTGCTTCTTCTTCTCAACCGGCTGGCGGGAACACGCTGATGGAACCCCGTCTTGAGGAATGCATTCCTGGGGGGTGCGTGCTAAACTCTGATTTCAAGATCGATAATGCCTCGTCGATTCCTGGTCAATGCAAGCTAGTATCGAGGTATATATGCTTGATAACTGAGGGATACCTTAAGCAGGTAAAGAAGTGGTGATCCCGACCCCCGAAGAAGACATCACCACCCATGTGGAAGGGTTTCTAAGTGTTTACACTTACCCTTTCACACTGGGCCCCCTCGACCCCGGCATCGTTGATTTTTGCCGTCAGTATCGAATAACCCTAGGCCTAATCCATCCTTCCTTTTGGCGAATTGTTATTCTGCTCCGATTCTTCGTGAGCAAAATCGAGGGGCTCCCTTTCACCCTCGATCATCTTATCATATTAAATATCCCCCGTCTCTATCGAGGAGGGTTAATAAAACTCCAACGTCGGTCTACCAAAGTGCTGTTCTCGAGCATAGACGAGGACAAAGATCGAAGTTGGATGGGATGGTTTGTTCAAGTGAGGACTTTCGACCTAATCCTAGCCGAGAAGATGCCATTTCCTGAGAAATGGAACATGAATCGTAAGTACCGTCTCACTGTTAGCTTCATGTATTATTTGTTCCTTTATCTTTTCTCATCGATGTCTTTTTCCATGATGTAGCGTTCGCTTGGATGCCTCATGTGATTCCCGACCTCGAGCGCTGGGTTCGGAACCTGGCCTCGACCTCCACATACGTCGAGCACTCATGGCGCGATTTATCAAAGGATCGATGAGAGGCCAAGACTCATGGTAAGCCCACTTTTTGTGTATGTGATGATTCGATTAAGATGCATTTCTTCTACTTATTCAATTTTCTCGTGTACAAGCCTAGGCAAGGATGCAATCATGAGGCCCCTATCTGGCGAGGAGGAGACTTCGATCCTGGCACCAAAACCGGAGAAGGACAAAAAAAGGAAAAATACCTCAACCTCTGAGGATCCAGAACCTAAGAAGAAAACGGCTCATAAGCCGAAAAAGAACATCATCCTTATGATCGAAGACTTTGTTCGGTGTCTAAGGCAGAAAGATGAAGAAGAGGAAGAAGACGACTCCGGGTTGGTGGTCCGAGTGGGAATGAGCACCGAGGCCCCAAAGGCCACTGTATCGGTGAAGGCTGCAGAGGCTCCATCTCAAGATGAGGGGGTCTCGGGAAGAGACTTGGGTGAAGTCCTCGAGTTATTGAGGATTGAATATGCCTCCCACCGTAATGAGCCAACGGTGGGTACGGCTGTAGAGGTTAGTCTCGAGGCCCTTTGAGATGGAGAGAACGCCCCAAGTGATCCACCTGGGGCAATAGAAATTGGAGGCTCCCCGCTGCTCCCCTCGTTTTCTGAGGAGATGATTCAAGAGGCTCGGGCCTTGAAGACCCCCTCCATCAAAGGAGCCCACGGAAGGGGGACCCCTTCTGTGATTACTTTACTGGGGTCGAAGATGCTACCGGCCTGAGCGACTTGCAGGTTTTGAGGAAGGACTCGGGCGAGGCATCGAGCCTTTTTAGCAAAGCGCAACAAGCTCTGAATGAGGTAAGCCTTAACTCCTTTTGTTGTTATTACCCTTGTGTTCATTTTTCTCTTCCTGTCTAACTTCTTTTCTTCTTTCTGCGTAGGCTTCAACGCTTCATCGGGAAGCATTTTCTCGGTCTCGAGTTGAGCTGAGTCGGTACGAGGCCGACATTTGAAGGCTTACCTAGGAGAGGAATTCCCTCAACCTTCTCGGTGGGCAAAAAGAAGAAAAGATCAAGGACCTCCGAGCCGAGTTGGCCACGGCTCACAAAGATCAGACCGACCTGATCGAGCAGGTAATGAAAATCTTAAAAGCTCATGGGCTCAATTCGGGAATGATGGCTAACATTTCAATCTCATAGCTGCAACAGAAGGTCGAGAGGATCCGCGAGGAGGTCGACATGATGAAGGTGGAGACCTTGGGGTGGAAAGAAAGTATGGACCACTTTGCTTCTGAAAAAGAGGTTGCTTGAGCCCAATTTTCATCGGTCATAAGTCAGCTTTGAGGCATGAAGGAAAAGAGCTCAGCTTAGGCAAAGCAAAATAGAGGAGCTCGAGGCTCGGTTGGCTTACGAACTTGCAAAGGCCAAACCTGAAGCCGAAAATGCAAAAGCCGAGGTAGAGGCAATCATGATCGTCTACCGGGCCGATGCTAAAGCCGCTCAAGTCCAAGCGAGAAAGGCAACTGAGACCGCTCAAACTCGAGAACATTGGATTGCTGAACTTGCCAAATACCAATCTCGGAGGGAAACCCTCGAGGAGATCCACGCTCGAGGTTTCGATCTTACCGACGAGATAATAAAGGCTATAGAGCATGAAGCTGATGCTGGAGCGTTGGCCTCTTCCGATGATGATGATGATGATGGCAGCTAAAGCGGGTCCGAGAATGGGGAGGACTTCGATGGGGAAGAAGCTGCCCCTGAGAAAAAATAGGAATCTTAGGCTTTGTATTTTTTTGATTTTTTGTGCGAGACCCTAATTGGTCCTTGTAAATACCTTCGTATATATAAAAGATATTTTTTCAGTTTCATTCATACTTTATGAAAACTTTGCTCATAAGTTCTAGGCTTAGGCAACTTGATCGAAGCCGGACTAGTGTAGTCTTAATCGAGTGAGTACTTGCTCGAACTCAGAGTAGGATGACCCTTAGGTTTTAATTGAGTGAGGATGATTTCTCAAACTCAGAAATAAAATGGCCCTTTAGGCTCTTGATGACCCTTAAAAAGAATGGATTTCTCCCCTTTTTTGGCTTGAAAAGTTTTTTGTTTAATCATATAAAATGTATTATACCTTAGCATGAAATAAAGGATTTGCTCGAGAGTTCGAACGATTCCGTACGTATTAGGGTTTTCAAGGGTCGATATTATCGAGACCCTTTGTTTCGTAATGCTTTAGCATAAAAGAAAGAATTTGTTCGAGAGTTCGAATGACTTTATACCCATTAGGGTTTTCGAGGGTCGATATTATCGAGACCCATAGTAATTCAGTTGAGGGTAGCCTTTTTAACCGGTTTATGAAAATATTCGAAGGTTTATTTTATAACAGAAATCGGACGTCTCCGAACCGTGTTAATTTGCCCGTAGCCTTTAGCTTGGGATTCGCCTTTTGGGCTTGTTCCCCTGTTATATTTTAAACTTGTTCGAAGTATCAATCCCCGAGTGGGGTGGCCGTGGCCTATAAAATCGAGGGTTAACTTTTTAAAGGTCTTACGATCTCGAGGTTTTGGTAATTCGATCATGCTGATTTTTTGGATGGCAGTCCCCGAGTGCGGGGTCAATTGTTCGAACTTTAGTTGTGACCGACCCTTAAGCTAGTTTCCACAATAGCTCACAAACACGACATTGTAAAGACATGAAATATCTGGCAAGGAAAAATACTTTTTTTAATATATTAACACGCATATATGTTTGCTATTAGGGCTCAAGTAATCTACATGGGCATGGTTCGTTCGACCGTTTGACCCTTACAAAAGTTACCTATCGAGGCACTATCGGCACGAAGTATTTCCCTTGTAACTATCCGAGGGTGATGTCCCCCAGTATTCTAGGTTAATTGTAAAGGAGCCTCGGATACTGTTGAATTGCTCTAAGTTAGCACGAACAATGGTTGCCTCGTTAAAAACTTCGCCGGAAAAACCTATTTTGGACAAAAACCGGTCCAAGGAAAAAAGAGTGCAACGCGTGCTTTCAGACCTAAGCACTTTGTGTTTGAAGAATCCTTTGGTGTCTTAGATTAAACACCTGCAAACGGTTAGTATAATATAAATGAAAATGGAGAAGGTCGTACCTTAGCAGTAATATCGTTTGAGGAGTGATATGTTCCAATTGTTTGGTAATTGTTCGCCGTTTATCGTGTCAAGTTTGTAGGATCCCTTTCCAATGATATCGAGGACTTGATATGGTCCCTCCCAGTTCAGGCCCAGTTTTCCTTCGTTTGGGTCTCGAGTATTGAGGGTGACCTTCCTTATAACCAAGTCCCCGATTTTAAAGTGTCGAAGATTGGCTCTTTGATTGTAGTACATTTCGATCCATTGTTTCTATGCGGCCATTCGAATGAGGGAGGCTTCCCGTTTTCATCTAGAAATTCGAGGCTTGTATTCATAGCCTAGTGATTTGACTCTTCCATATCGAAACCTGACGCTCGGTTCCCCGACTTCAACCGGGATCAGAGCTTCGGCGCCATATACTAAAGAGAACTGTGTTACCCCCGTACTAGATTTNTCTTTAAACCGATATAGAGTCACATGTAGTTTGTCCAAGTACCTCTGCATTCGATCTTCTCGAACCTCGAAGGTTCTGTTGACTTGGTTTGCCACAAGCAGGGAGTCACATTTGGCCTCGATGACCTCTGCTCCTAAACCTTTAGCTAGCTCAAGACCTGCAATCATGGCCTCATACTCGGCCTCATTGTTAGTTAACTTGGAAGTTTTGATAGCTTATCTAATTGTATTACCCGTGGGTGACTTCAAAACAATGCATAGCCCGGACCCCTTCACGTTCGAAGCGCCATTTGTGAAGAGGGTCCACACCCCTGATGATATACCCNCATCTAGAAATTCGAGGCTTGTATTCATAGCCTAGTGATTTGACTCTTCCATATCGAAACCTGACGCTCGGTTCCCCGACTTCAACCGGGATCAGAGCTTCGGCGCCATATACTAAAGAGAACTGTGTTACCCCCGTACTAGATTTTGGAGTTGCTCTCTGGGTTGGTGAATCATCGGCGCATACCTTTGACATTTGTCACACTTTCGAACAAACTCTTTTGTATCCTTTTCCATATCGGCCCAATAATATCCTGCTCTGATGACTTTGTGAACCAATGATTCGACGTCGAAATGATTTCCGTAAGTGCCCTCGTGGATTTCTCGTAGGACGTAGTCGGCATCTCCTGGTCCTAAATATATTGCCAATGGTCCATCGAACATCCTTCTATATAGTGTTCCATCTTCGGCCAATGTGAATCGTGCGACCTTCGTACGCAGAGTCCTCGATTCATTGGAATCCGATGGAAGCCTCCCGTTCTTTAGGTACTTGATATATTTGTTCCTCCAATCCCATATCCGACTTGTGGAGTTGATTTCGGCGTGACCTTCTTCGATTACGGACCTTGAAAGTTGTATGACAGTCCCCGAGCTAATCTCATCGTCTTTGACTGATGACCCCAAATTTGCAAGGGCATCGGCCTCACTATTTTATTCTCGAGGCACATGCTGTAGGGTCCATTCTTTAAACCGATGTAGAGTCACCTGTAGTTTGTCCAAGTACCTCTGCATTCGATCTTCTCGAACCTCGAAGGTTCTGTTGACTTGGTTTGCCACAAGCAGGGAGTCACATTTGGCCTCGATGACCTCTGCTCCTAAACCTTTAGCTAGCTCAAGACCTGCAATCATGGCCTCATACTCGGCCTCATTGTTAGTTAACTTGGAAGTTTTGATAGCTTATCTAATTGTATTACCCGTGGGTGACTTCAAAACAATGCATAGCCCGGACCCCTTCACGTTCGAAGCGCCATCTGTGAAGAGGTTCCACACCCCTGATGATATACCTGACTGTAATAATAGTTCCTTTTTGACCTCGGGTATAAGGGCTGGTGTAAAGTCGTCCATGAAGTCCGCTGAGATTTGAGACTTGACGACCGTTCGGGGTCGATACTCGATATCGTACCCACTACTCTCGACGGACCATTTGGCCAATCGGCCCGAAAGTTAGGGCTTATGCAAAATATTGCGAAGGGGATAAGTAGTCACCACACAGATCGGGTGACACTGAAAATATGGTTTTAATTTCATAGAGGCGTTTATTAGGGCAAGCGCTAATTTTTCTAAGTGTGGGTACCGAGTCTCGAACTATGACCCCACTTACCGCGATTTCCGAGATTGCTAAGTACAAGTAGATTCGCTCGTCCGCTTTTGGGGTATGAAGTAGTGGCGGGTTCGAGAGGTACCACTTTAATTCTTACAATGCTTATTGGCATTCCGAGGTCCATGCAAAACTGTTCTTCTTTTTGAGCAGTGAGAGGAACCTGTAACTTCTATCTGAAGACCTCAAGATAAATCGGCCTAGGCGGCTATATGCCATGTTAATCTTTGTACGGACTTAACATTGTCCACGACTGTGATGTCTTCGATTGCCTTGATCTTATCGGGGTTGATTTCGATCCCCTGATTTGATACCATAAAGCCGAGGAACTTGCCCGAGTCGACCCCGAATGCACATTTCTTCGGGTTGAGCTTCATGTTGTATTTCCTTAGTATATCGAAGGTCTCCTACAAATAGGTCAAATGGTCCTCTGCTCGTAGGGAATTAACTAGCATATCGTTAATATAAACCTCCATTGATTTACCTATTTGTTCTTTGAACATTCGATTTACTAAGCGTTAATAATTGGCACCAGTATTTTTTAGTCCAAACGGCATTGCATTATGACAATAGATACCGTACTTAGTGATGAATAAAGTCTTTTCATGATCCTTCGGGTTCATTTGTATTTAATTGTACCCAGAGTAGGCATCGAGAAAACTAAGGATCTCGTGGCTGGCCGTGGCATCGATCATACGATCGATATTCGGCAGAGGAAAAGAGTTTTTAGGACATGCTTTGTTTAAATCTTTATAGTCTACGCATATTCTAAGTTTATTTCCCTTTTTAGGGACTACGACTATTTTGAGAAGTTTGGTTACCTCGTCCTTGATGAATGTATGTTTTACCTCGGACCGGGGCCTTCTTTTTTGTTTTACTGGGCAGAACTTTGGTCCCAAGCCCAGTCGATGTGTAGTGATCTCCAGCTGGATCACTGTCATATCTAGGTGGGACCAATCAAAACAATCCATATTATCAATAAGAAATTTATTATGTTTTCCCTGAGCTTGGGGGTTAACCCCGTACCCAAGTATAGCTTTAGATCGGGTAGATGCTCGATCAGTATGACTTGCTCCAGTTCCTCGATAGTCGATTTGGTGGCGTCAGAATCCTCGGGGATTATGAAGGACCGAGGGATCCAGTAGTTATCGTCCTCGTCTGTTCCCTGCTTCTCCGACTGAGTCGAGGCTAGTGGTTGTGGTTGCTATTTAGCTTCATATTTGCNATCGTATCCACTGATGTTGATGGCCCATTTGGCCAATCGGCCCGAAAGTTTGGGCTTATGCAAAATATTGCGAAGGGGATAAGTAGTCACCACACAGATCGGGTGACACTGAAAATATGGTTTTAATTTCATAGAGGCGTTTATTAGGGCAAGCGCTAATTTTTCTAAGTGTGGGTACCGAGTCTCGAACTATGACCCCACTTACCGCGATTTCCGAGATTGCTAAGTACAAGTAGATTCGCTCGTCCGCTTTTGGGGTATGAAGTAGTGGCGGGTTCGAGAGGTACCACTTTAATTCTTACAATGCTTATTGGCATTCCGAGGTCCATGCAAAACTGTTCTTCTTTTTGAGCAGTGAGAGGAACCTGTAACTTCTATCTGAAGACCTCAAGATAAATCGGCCTAGGCGGCTATATGCCATGTTAATCTTTGTACGGACTTAACATTGTCCACGACTGTGATGTCTTCGATTGCCTTGATCTTATCGGGGTTGATTTCGATCCCCTGATTTGATACCATAAAGCCGAGGAACTTGCCCGAGTCGACCCCGAATGCACATTTCTTCGGGTTGAGCTTCATGTTGTATTTCCTTAGTATATCGAAGGTCTCCTACAAATAGGTCAAATGGTCCTCTGCTCGTAGGGAATTAACTAGCATATCGTTAATATAAACCTCCATTGATTTACCTATTTGTTCTTTGAACATTCGATTTACTAAGCGTTAATAATTGGCACCAGTATTTTTTAGTCCAAACGGCATTGCATTATGACAATAGATACCGTACTTAGTGATGAATAAAGTCTTTTCATGATCCTTCGGGTTCATTTGTATTTAATTGTACCCAGAGTAGGCATCGAGAAAACTAAGGATCTCGTGGCTGGCCGTGGCATCGATCATACGATCGATATTCGGCAGAGGAAAAGAGTTTTTAGGACATGCTTTGTTTAAATCTTTATAGTCTACGCATATTCTAAGTTTATTTCCCTTTTTAGGGACTACGACTATTTTGAGAAGTTTGGTTACCTCGTCCTTGATGAATGTATGTTTTACCTCGGACCGGGGCCTTCTTTTTTGTTTTACTGGGCAGAACTTTGGTCCCAAGCCCAGTCGATGTGTAGTGATCTCCAGCTGGATCACTGTCATATCTAGGTGGGACCAATCAAAACAATCCATATTATCAATAAGAAATTTATTATGTTTTCCCTGAGCTTGGGGGTTAACCCCGTACCCAAGTATAGCTTTAGATCGGGTAGATGCTCGATCAGTATGACTTGCTCCAGTTCCTCGATAGTCGATTTGGTGGCGTCAGAATCCTCGGGGATTATGAAGGACCGAGGGATCCAGTAGTTATCGTCCTCGTCTGTTCCCTGCTTCTCCGACTGAGTCGAGGCTAGTGGTTGTGGTTGCTATTTAGCTTCATATTTGCCTTTGGACTCCGATCCCTTTGTTGACGAAAGCGCCGATATCGGTATTACTTCGTCGATCGTGAACATATCTTTTGCAGCATGCTGTTCCCCATACAACATTCTTACTCCATCTGGTGTTGGGAACTTCAGAATTTGGTGAAGGGTTGAGAGGACCGCCCTTATGTTATGAATCTAGGGTCTTCCGAGTAGTGTGTTGTATCTCATATCTCCCTAGATCACATGGAACTTTGTTTCTTGAATATTTCCGACTACATTTACTGGTAGGATGATTTCACCTTTAGTTGTTTCACTCGCCATGTTGAAGCCATTGAGAATCCGAGCTGCGGGTACGATCTGATCTTGTAGACCGAGCTGCTCCACGACCCTCAATCGAATAATATTGACCGAGCTTCCTGGATCAATTAAAACACATATAACCTGAATTTTATTCATAAGGATAGAGCTTACCAAACAATCATTATGGGATTGTGAGATCCCTTCTGCTTCCTCTTCTTTGAATGATAAAGCGCCTTCTGACACATAGTCTCGAGTTCGTTTTTCCTTGGTGATTGATACTTTAGTGCGTTTGAACACGGGTCCTTGTGGAATATCGACCCCACCAACGATCATGTGAATCACGTGCTGTGGTTCTTCCTACTCATTTTTCCAGTTCGCATCCCTTTCTCTAAAATGATTTTTAGCTCGGCCGCTCAAGAATTCTCGAAGGTGACCCTCGTTGAATAGACGGGCCACCTCCTCCCTTACTTGTCTGTAGTATTTGATTTTATGACCATGTGTACCATAGTATTTGCATATTTGATTGGGGTTTCTTTGGGATGGATCGGTTTGTAGGGGTCTGGGCCATCTAGTAGATTTGATTCTCCCAATGGCTGACACAATACCTGATGCATCGATGCTAAAGTTGTATTCTAATAATCGTGGTGTTTCTGTGGGATCGACATGTTTATCGAAGCCACTTTTGCTCATGAGACCTCGAGAGCTCTGTCCTCGATCGTTAATTTGATCATTTCGGATGAGATTGCATCTTGGGCTGTTATTTCTACGATCTGCGTTGTATGGTTGATACCGATCTCTGTTCGACCGGGGTTCTCTATCCATATCCCTTTGAGTTCTGCCGACGGGCCTGTTTGGATAAACGGAACCGGAAGGGGTCCCCAATTGATTAACCTCGACCCTGATCATTGACTGCTACCGATTATGTACATCGGCCCAAGTTACCGTTGGATATTTAATTAAATTTTGTTTTAGCTGTCGTGATGCCATCGAACTACATTCGTTCAAACCCTTAGTAAAGGCTTGAACAACCCAATCGTCTGTGACCGATGGTAGTTCCATGCGTTCTATCTGGAACCGAGATACGAATTCGCTCAACATTTCCTTATCATTTTGTTTCACCTTAAAGAGGCCCGAATTCCTAGTTGGAACCTTTATTGCTCCGGCATCTGACTTTACGAAGGATTCTGCAAGCATGGGAAAGGAATCGATGGAATTAGGCGGCAAATTGTGGTACCATATCATTGCTCCTTTCGACAAGGTTTCTCCAAATTTCTTCAGTAAAACAGATTCAATCTCATCGTATTCCAAGTCATTCCCTTTTATTGCGCATGTATAAGAAGTGACATGCTCATTAGGGTCGGTGGTTCCATTATACTTAGGAATTTCTGGCATTCAGAATTTTTTCGGAATAGGTTTCGGAGCCGCACTTGGAGGGAAAGGCTTATGTACGAAGAATCTATACCCTTTAGAATCGGCGGTGCCCCGGTATTTGATCAACCCGGGAGTTGTTGTATGTCTCTACTTTCTTGTCATTTGCCTAGATTTTCGTTTCTCCCGATTCAATCTGTTTAGTGAGCTCCTCGAGCAATTTCATAATGGCGGGGTCAGTATCCGATTTGTTGGCGTTCGACCTTTCCAACACAGGCTCGGTCCTGTGAACGACTTCTGGTTCGATCCTACTCGGTGTTCGGTGTTGATTTTGTAGTTGTGCTATAGTGGCTTGTTGAGCCTGTAACATTTCGAATATCTATTGGAGACTAACTCCACCATCTTCTCCGTCCTGCGTACCTCGACCACCTTATCGAACTTCCCTGCGCACACTACCTTCGGGATCAACGCCCAAATTTGCATTTAGGGAAACATGTGAACTGACATCAATGAGATTTGTAATTGGTGCTCCCTCGAGGTCAGCCTGAGGCACCTCGATTCCTGGGGCGGCTATATTGTTATTTTCCCTGTGAAATCCGAGGCTGTTGTCACCATGTGTAGGCGCTGCTTGTGAGTTTGACATGTTTATCCTGAAAACAAAGATTCTTACGAGAATAAGGGTAAAGTAGTGTGTGCTATCGGAATAAGTATTAAGCAATCACTATTATCTTAGGCCCCACAGTGAGCACCAAATTGTTTACCCTTAAAATTGGATAACAATTAAATTTATAATGAGGTTCTAATGAAACATGATTTTACTTAATACCGATATATAAATATGAAAATTAATAATAAAAATGAACTATAAAGTAATGCGAACCAGTGTTAAAATGAAATTCAACTCTCGACCTAGGGTTCCCTCGAACTGATTGATACCAAAACAGTTAAAATAAAGCAAGCTGATGAACAAGAAAATATTAGCTAAAGAGAGATCATTATATTGCCTTTTATATGCGAGAACAACGTGTCTTACAAATAGTTAATATTCCCTTTTATATAGTAGATGAGGTCTACTTACGGTATAACTCTAATTACAAAAGGAAATCGCATGATTAGCTAATTAACCGTTCCTAATTTGATTCATTCCGAGATTTTCGCCATGATCTTCGACCAGTCATGGATATTTCGCCTTTTCGTTATTATGTTATCTTTGATCTTGCTCGATGCATGTCTCATTTAGTCTCGATCGCCGCTGTCATCGATCTCGACAGGTACCTCGGTTCTGAACTCGGTACCTTATCCTCGTGATTTAGTCCTTTCTGTTACGCATCCATCCTTCGATGCAACCTCCAGGTCTCAGTCAAGTAGTAAAATGGGGTGGGCCCAGTTTTAACCGTATATAATATGCCTACCCGTTCACTATCGACTACTCATTTTCTCTTCCTTCGCTGGTGAAGGAGTTTTGCCTCCACTATGGTGTTTGCCCTGCTCAGTTCACCCCTTACGTTTACAAGGTCATCAAGTTGCTGACCAAATTTGTGAGCTCACCAAAGTCGAGGTGACAGTGCAGCATCTGGTGCACCTATTTGCTCCTGGCTTCTATAAAAGGAGGATCTTGAACCTTCGTCGCCGTGGAGGCATGTGCTTGGTGGTGAGGATGGATGATAAGGCCAGCCGCCAATTCTGGCTTGATTTCATTTACATGAAAACTGAGGACGTCGTGGCTAATGTCGACAATTTCTCTGAGGCTTGGAATCATACACGTAAGTGTCCAAGTTTCTTTCATTTTTACCCTTTTTATCTCTTCGCCTATTTCGGGCCTCCCCCTCTAGCCATACGCAACGCTGAATGGGTCAGGCATATTCTCCCCCACACTACAGGGATTCGCGACTGGCCGAGCTTCTTCAAGAAGTTCAGACCGGCCTCTATTCCGCATGTAACTTCTCTTTTTGGCTATGATCGTTGTGTCTATTTGTTGTATGTTGACTTGATTCACTGTAAACTTCTATGTTTCTTTCTTTCCTAGGTCCAGTTAGGGGGTCTTCTCGAACGAGCATGGCTTCTGCACCCTTTTTTAGGAGAAGGGCCGCTACGTCTTTAGTTTCTGCCGCCGTCGTAGCTATTACGCCTTCTGCACCCGCCCCCGTTCACTGGTTGATGGGTACGATAAAGTCTACCCTGGTGATGGGGATCTAAGGCCTCTCAAGAGGAGAGCCATGGATGTTGGAGAGGGGGGAAATCCCGATGGCAGTTAACTCAACGGAGGATTACTTGGCTCATCGAGAGATGGCAACGATACATATTAGAGAAGGCGCTGGGGCGAGCTCCAAGGCCCCACAACTGGATGAGGCAGCCATGGTCGTGCTAGTGCATCCCGATGGGAAAACGGTCATGGAGTGGGCACTTGATGGCGGCCCCGCACTTTCGAGGCAATAGGAGGCTTCATCCTCCAAGGCGACAATATATGTCTCTTCTCTAGTCGGTGATAGAGGGAAAGCCATCGATGAGGAGGACGACGAATCTGATTCCCACATGGACCTGGACGATCTAAGAATGATCGACGAGTGGCTCACCCAATTCGAAGTGAGGATGTAGGGAGGCTCTAAGACCATCACGATCCCAATGGATCATGATTTTCTTGTAAATACCAAGGAGGTAGTCCCTGCTCTCGGTCATCTCTGTTCTGAAGCCGAGGGTGAGACCCTCAAGAAGATAACTGACGATACATTATCGAAGAATATCATCGGTCTCGCTCTCAGGGTAAGTACAACTGTTATCCGCCCTTCTCCGTATGCCTTAGATCATTTTTAAGTTCTAACTTCTTTTCTTTGATTTGCATACGGTCATTCTAGAAATTGAGAGTGCTCGGAGGGAGAAAAGACGTAAAGCAATTTACGTGAATTTGAATAGAAAGTACATAGAGTGTCGTGGGAAGTACTGGGATCTTCGAAGGCGGCTTCGTGAGGAAGGTGACATGCTGGCCTTAATAGTATATTTGAAGGAAAGGATGAGGAGTTGATGGCTGTCATGGAAAAGTTCAGCGTCCTTGAGGGAACGTTAAAGGGCAAGGAAGAGGAGCTCGAGATTAGTAAGGGCGTGGAGGCCCAATATAGCGACCTTCAAACTCAAGTAGTCCAATTGCAAGGTTAGTTAGACGAGTGCCAATTTCAGATGGAGGCTCTCAGGGGTAAGATTGCTGAGAAGCAGGTGGAGCTCGAGCAGACGCAGTCTTCTCGATTGTATTCTCGGAGGAAGGTGGACATCCTTGAGCTGGCGAACAAAACGCTTACTTTTGAGCGGGAGAATGACCTGTCAATGACAAAGGATAAGGAGGATCGTCTTGAGGAGAGGATCAGTGAGATGGACAAGGAAAACTCCAAACTATATGGTCTAGTTGCCGCTCTGAAGGCCAAGAAAGCCAACTGCTCGCGCGACCATCTTCGACTAACGCTTCTAATTTCCCTAACATCCCTTAGGAGCTGTATGAAGAGTGGATTCATGTTGAATCCCGACTGGATATGTTTCGTGACTTGCATGCAATGGGATCCATTTCTGGGCAGCTCTTGAGGATGCTCGGGTCAAGGCTCGAGAGGCTAGGCTTTCTTGTGGATATGATCTTGCTATGCCTCAGCCTGGTGAGGATGATGAGGAATAAGGCGTCTATCGGCTCGAGGACAATGCATGGTATGATTCCATTTACCCTCAGGGCGAGGATGGAGAGGATGCTAGAGGCCGAGATGGTGACAATGTTGACGACCAGGGTTACATCATTGAAGGCTGAGATAGCAAGGGTGTTCAGGGCCATGATGGCGATGGCCAGTAGTTTTCTTTTAACTTTTTGTGTGTTTTTGTCGACGTCTTCGAGCGCCTTTGTAAAAAACTCTTTCTCTAAATATGAATATCAAAGTTGATCCTTGTACCTTTTTCATTCCTGCGATTTGTTTCTATACTTGTATGTTTTTTCTTATGTGTTTGCATATTTCGTTTTTAATCATTTTTTGTTGTTATCGCCTTCCAGTTGACCGTATCCTTTGAGTCGAATAGCCATGGGCCATATTGGCCCTTTTCTCATATAGGTCGAGTATGTCTCTTAGTTGAGATGTGCCCGAGGGCTGTTATGTGTTGTTCGAGCTTAGTCGAACTTAGACTTTCGTTAAGTCGTGGCTGAGGGCTGATAGGTGTTATTCAAGCTTGGTCGAACTTAACCTTTCGTTAAGACGTGGCCGAGGGGAGATAGGTGTTGTTCGAGCTTTGTCGAATGTAACCTTTTGTTAAGTCGTGGCCGAGGGCCGATAGGTGTTATTCGAGCTTGGTCGAATGTAACCTTTCGTTAAGTCATAGCCGAGGGACAGTAGGTGTTGTTCGAGCTTGGTCAAACGTAACCTTTTGTTAGAGCAGTTTTGATAAACGTGATATTTTTATTACTTTGGCGTCGTTGCTCAGATTACATTATTTTTGCCTTGGACAATTTTTGGAGAAAGTTACTGTAGGGGTCAAAATCCATCTTTAGTCAAAATGATATTAGTAAAACATTCCTGAGATGCCACGTGCCGAAGTAATATAATTAACAACGGAGGTCGTGGTCGAAGAGTCAGCAATGACTGAAGTCAAAGAGTCAGCATGGATCGAGGTCGAGGTTGAGCACCCTTGACAAAGTTATAACGGCTAGTTTCAAGAAAGGACAGAAAAACGAATATTCTAGTGGATATTATATGCACTTGTACTGTTAGGGTTTTTAGAAACATGTTCCCTATAAATAGAAGGAGACACAATGATAGGGGACATGTGATATTCATTTGTAAAATACACTTTGACTTTAGATAGAGAATCATATCTTGTTGCAAGCATACAAACATCACCTTTTTACTAAGATTCTGGTCTACACTATTCATTGGATCCGAGAATAACTCTGATATTCAAAGGATTATCCATCACTCATCATTGTCAGAAAGAGCATTCACTGTTTCCATCCTTTCTTGGGTGACTTATTCGTTCTATTTACTTGAATTCCATTTATTGTTGTTCATCAATATTTAATGCTACCTTATTTCCTTTGACTTCTTAAATATTGTTGTGTGCTGCCGTTGCCATTAAAATATTCCAACGTAGTATTTATTGCACTTCTTAGAACCTCATCTTTGGGATATTATTGTTAACTAAGCTTAACTCTCATTTATATAAATTTAATTAGTTGAACCAAGATCTATATTTTTTGGTCAAACAATTTGGCGTCGTTTGTGAGGATTGTTTAGTTAAATTTTTAGTTTCCTCTAGATCTACAATTAACGCAAGTCACTAACATCAAAAACCCTGAGATCTCCTTTCTTTGTGCGTACAAAACCCTACATGGCAGGTAACCAAGGAGAAAGGACAAAAATAACAAGTGATTTCCCTAGCAACCTCATGAATGTTATCAACGAAAGCTGTGAAATAGTAGGCGAGGATGTGACGCCCAACGCGTCNAAGTACTGGGATCTTCGAAGGCGGCTTCGTGAGGAAGGTGACATGCTGGCCTTAATAGTATATTTGAAGGAAAGGATGAGGAGTTGATGGCTGTCATGGAAAAGTTCAGCGTCCTTGAGGGAACGTTAAAGGGCAAGGAAGAGGAGCTCGAGATTAGTAAGGGCGTGGAGGCCCAATATAGCGACCTTCAAACTCAAGTAGTCCAATTGCAAGGTTAGTTAGACGAGTGCCAATTTCAGATGGAGGCTCTCAGGGGTAAGATTGCTGAGAAGCAGGTGGAGCTCGAGCAGACGCAGTCTTCTCGATTGTATTCTCGGAGGAAGGTGGACATCCTTGAGCTGGCGAACAAAACGCTTACTTTTGAGCGGGAGAATGACCTGTCAATGACAAAGGATAAGGAGGATCGTCTTGAGGAGAGGATCAGTGAGATGGACAAGGAAAACTCCAAACTATATGGTCTAGTTGCCGCTCTGAAGGCCAAGAAAGCCAACTGCTCGCGCGACCATCTTCGACTAACGCTTCTAATTTCCCTAACATCCCTTAGGAGCTGTATGAAGAGTGGATTCATGTTGAATCCCGACTGGATATGTTTCGTGACTTGCATGCAATGGGATCCATTTCTGGGCAGCTCTTGAGGATGCTCGGGTCAAGGCTCGAGAGGCTAGGCTTTCTTGTGGATATGATCTTGCTATGCCTCAGCCTGGTGAGGATGATGAGGAATAAGGCGTCTATCGGCTCGAGGACAATGCATGGTATGATTCCATTTACCCTCAGGGCGAGGATGGAGAGGATGCTAGAGGCCGAGATGGTGACAATGTTGACGACCAGGGTTACATCATTGAAGGCTGAGATAGCAAGGGTGTTCAGGGCCATGATGGCGATGGCCAGTAGTTTTCTTTTAACTTTTTGTGTGTTTTTGTCGACGTCTTCGAGCGCCTTTGTAAAAAACTCTTTCTCTAAATATGAATATCAAAGTTGATCCTTGTACCTTTTTCATTCCTGCGATTTGTTTCTATACTTGTATGTTTTTTCTTATGTGTTTGCATATTTCGTTTTTAATCATTTTTTGTTGTTATCGCCTTCCAGTTGACCGTATCCTTTGAGTCGAATAGCCATGGGCCATATTGGCCCTTTTCTCATATAGGTCGAGTATGTCTCTTAGTTGAGATGTGCCCGAGGGCTGTTATGTGTTGTTCGAGCTTAGTCGAACTTAGACTTTCGTTAAGTCGTGGCTGAGGGCTGATAGGTGTTATTCAAGCTTGGTCGAACTTAACCTTTCGTTAAGACGTGGCCGAGGGGAGATAGGTGTTGTTCGAGCTTTGTCGAATGTAACCTTTTGTTAAGTCGTGGCCGAGGGCCGATAGGTGTTATTCGAGCTTGGTCGAATGTAACCTTTCGTTAAGTCATAGCCGAGGGACAGTAGGTGTTGTTCGAGCTTGGTCAAACGTAACCTTTTGTTAGAGCAGTTTTGATAAACGTGATATTTTTATTACTTTGGCGTCGTTGCTCAGATTACATTATTTTTGCCTTGGACAATTTTTGGAGAAAGTTACTGTAGGGGTCAAAATCCATCTTTAGTCAAAATGATATTAGTAAAACATTCCTGAGATGCCACGTGCCGAAGTAATATAATTAACAACGGAGGTCGTGGTCGAAGAGTCAGCAATGACTGAAGTCAAAGAGTCAGCATGGATCGAGGTCGAGGTTGAGCACCCTTGACAAAGTTATAACGGCTAGTTTCAAGAAAGGACAGAAAAACGAATATTCTAGTGGATATTATATGCACTTGTACTGTTAGGGTTTTTAGAAACATGTTCCCTATAAATAGAAGGAGACACAATGATAGGGGACATGTGATATTCATTTGTAAAATACACTTTGACTTTAGATAGAGAATCATATCTTGTTGCAAGCATACAAACATCACCTTTTTACTAAGATTCTGGTCTACACTATTCATTGGATCCGAGAATAACTCTGATATTCAAAGGATTATCCATCACTCATCATTGTCAGAAAGAGCATTCACTGTTTCCATCCTTTCTTGGGTGACTTATTCGTTCTATTTACTTGAATTCCATTTATTGTTGTTCATCAATATTTAATGCTACCTTATTTCCTTTGACTTCTTAAATATTGTTGTGTGCTGCCGTTGCCATTAAAATATTCCAACGTAGTATTTATTGCACTTCTTAGAACCTCATCTTTGGGATATTATTGTTAACTAAGCTTAACTCTCATTTATATAAATTTAATTAGTTGAACCAAGATCTATATTTTTTGGTCAAACAATTTGGCGTCGTTTGTGAGGATTGTTTAGTTAAATTTTTAGTTTCCTCTAGATCTACAATTAACGCAAGTCACTAACATCAAAAACCCTGAGATCTCCTTTCTTTGTGCGTACAAAACCCTACATGGCAGGTAACCAAGGAGAAAGGACAAAAATAACAAGTGATTTCCCTAGACGCGAGAGGTCGCCTCCCCCACACTGCAACATAACAAAACCTAGTGGAAAAGGTGCCTCCACGTTTGCAGAAGAAGGGCCCAGTTGTGAAAAAACTCCTCGAAGCATGGCTGATCGACATGCCAGTGAGCGTCCGTAACAAATATGCTCCAGGCATGACTGCAGCAACCGCAAGAGCTTGCATGATACAACAAACAGACGAGCAGTACAACTGACCAAACACTCCGACAATAGGTATAGCTCACAATATTACTAACAGTGCAGGTCACAACCCTCGCTTCCATTTTAAACAGGATCGAAGAAATGGAGAATGAAAATAAAGCACTCTGAGATTAGATGAAAGTACACCAAGAACGAGTCGACAAGATACCGACCGCTCCTAATCTGCTGCCAAAAAGTGACGCCGACAGGTTCGTAGAGCAGTCGTACAGTGATGATGTAGCCACACATGCCATACCAAAGACCTTCAAAATGCTTCCCTACCTCAGGATATACGACGCAACGACTGATCCTGAGGATCATGTGACTCACTACGTCACCATCGTGAAAGGCAACGACCTCGCCAAGGACCAAGTGTCCTCTATTTTGCTGAAGAAGTTTGGCGAAACCCTTACGGGAGGGGCATTAACATGGTATTCACCGCTACCAGCCCACTCAATAGAAACCTTTGAGAAAATGACCGATAAGTTCGTAACCGCCCATGCCAGAGAGAAGAAGGCCGAAGCAAGAGAAACTGACATATTCGCTATTAAGAAGTCCTTAGGAGAGGGACTAAGGGACTTCCTCGTCCGGTTCAGTAGAGTAAGGATGACTCTGCCAAATGTATCCGAAGGGATAGCGGTCGCCACTTTCCAGAACGGACTGAGTAGGGATGGTTCAAGAGCAACTAGATAACTATTGAGCCGATTGATGAAATATCCCCCAGTAACTTGGGATGAAATCTATAATGTTTATTGTGTTGAGGTACAAGCAGACAAAAACAACCTCAACGGACCAACTCAACAGCTAACATCGGTGCAAACCGAATCCAGAAGTGAACAAAGAGACAACATCAGGAGGGATCACCCAGTTTTGCGACCCAACATGGAACAATATTAATCATATGTCAGGGCGTCCACCGCACCTTCCCCTCGCTATGAAGAAGGCCCATCCAGGCCAAGGACAGGGACTCATCAGAACAAAAGAGGTATGGCCCCTTTATTATGTACTCACAATTTTTGTTTGTGACCTATAGAAATAGTCTACGCTTTTAAGAAACTCGGAACAAAGGTGAAATGGCCGTCGAAAATGAGATCAGATCCAAACAACAGAAAATCCAACGCCCTCTATGAGTTCCACCAGGAATGTGGGCACAAAACGGAAGATTGCATCGTCCTCAGACATGAAGTCGTAAACATGTTGCGGAAGGGACACCTCAAAGAGCTGTTAAGAAACAAGGGGAGAACCAATTTCGCCAGAGAATGTGAACACCAAGGCCCGCCGAAGCCACCATCACCAACTGGCACTATCAACATGATCATCAGTGGCAACAATGATGCCTCTATCAATGGCGTGAAATTCACCACCACTCAGAAGCTCAAGCGGTCTATCACACGTGAACGATACTATAGACTCGAAGAAAGTATCATCTTCGATGAGTTGGATGCCGACGGTTTGACTTTACCTCACAATGATGCCCTCGTTATTACTGTACGCATTTTAGATACCGATGTAAAACTCATCATGGTGGATGATGGAAGTGGAGCATGCATTATCCAACCCCGAGTCCTCACCCAAATAAGACTCAAGGACAAGATAGTGTCGCGATACATCATGCTAACCGGCTTTCATAATGCAGTTGAACGGACGTCCGGGGAAAGTATACTCCTCGTTTTGGCCGACAGCGTGACTTTGGAAATGACATTCCACATCATGGATCAGGCCACCGCGTACAATGCCATCGTGGGACGACCATGGATACATCCCATGAGGGCCATCCCCTCCAGCCTTTACCAAGAATTAAATTCCTAACAGCATATGGTATATTCAGCATACGCGGAGAACAACGCGTCCCGGGAATGCTACCACATTATCTTAGACAACACGGCAACCAAACAGAAAAAAGACAAGCAAAACAAGGCATAGAAATCAATAGGGCCGAGGTCGACACAAGAAGAGACTAGGGACGTCATTGTGGATCTCGACACAGTCGAGGCTGCAGATTCGATCAAAGAAGACCTCGATCCCATTCAATTGGATTTCAACGACCATAGAAAAAGGCCTATATCAGCTACAACTTTCGGGAACCAGGTAAATTCAGTCGATTCTTAATATTTAATGCAGAATTGTTTGCCTTTAGCCATGCAGATATACCGCGCATCCCAAGGGAAATCGCCACACACAAATTAAACGTCGAACCGTTCCACCCTAGTAAGATAGGTCAGGCATAAATTCAACTCTGCCATCAACGATGCAGTCCGCGAGGAGGTGGAAAAACTGTTAAAGAATGGCTTCATCATGGAGTCGAAGTAACCCAAGTGGATTACCAACGTAGTGATAGTAAAAAAGAAAAATGGGAAATGGTGGATGTGCATGGATTTCAAAGACATGAACAAAGCATGTCCGAAGGATTCATTCCCATTAGCCTATATCGACCAACTTATTGATGCAATAGCCGAGCACGAACTATTTAGTTTCTTGGACGCTTACTCAGGATATAACCAAATTTGTTTGGAGGAAGAAGACTAGGAGAAGACCACGTTCATCACCCACCAAGGAACATATTGTTATAGGGTCATGCCATTTGGGCTAAAGAACACAGGGGCTACATATCATGGAGGCAAAATCATGCCTCAGGAAAGTTCTTGGGCTTTTTGGTGTCTCAGCCAGGGATCGAGGTCAACCCAGACCAAATCAAATCTATCGAGGGGATACCAGAACTCTTAACCACCAAAAAACAAAGTCCAAAGGTTGACTGGACGAATCGCCACCCTATCAAAATTTATCTCGCGGTCGTCGAATAGATGTCACAAATTGTTTGGCATTCTCAAAATTGACAACATCCTTGAATGGACTCCCGAGTATGCCCAGGCTCTGGGAGACCTGAAGGAATACCTATCATCACCACCCATGCTTTCAAAACCCGAACATGGGGAGCAACTTCTCGTCTATCTAGTTGTCTCAGAGGTTACGGTAAGAGTAGTCTTGATCCGCAAAAATAAAGGTACACCATCTCCCATCTATTACATTAGCAAAACACTCGTCGATGTTGAGACGAGGTACTCGCATCTCAAAAAATTGGCTATGACCTTGGTCGTAGCTTCACGAAAGCTTAGACTCCATTTCTAATATCACCCCATCTCGGTCGTCACAACCTTTCCCTTGAGGAGCATTTTGCATAAACCTGAACTATCTGGGAGGCTGGCCAAATAAGTCATCGATCTAAGTGAGCACGATATCATATACCAGTCACGAACAACGATAAAGTCGCAAATGCTTGCGACTTCGGTGCAAAAATAATGCTTGAAGTCGAAAGGGAAGCAGTCCAAGCTTCCCTCCAAACACAATATCTTTGGGTCCTATAAACCGATGGCGCATCTAACGCATCAAGGTCCGGACTGGGACTCGTACTCGAGGTCCCTACAAGCGAAGTAATTTTCCAGTCCATACGGTGCCCGGTTATGACTAACAATGAGGCCGAGTATGAGGCCGTAATTTCAAGGTTAAGGTTAACGTTCAAGTATGGGGCGAAACGGTTGAAACTCCACTGTGATTCCCAGATATTAGTCAACCAAGTCACAGGGACTTTCCAAATCAAGGAACAAAGGTTGCAAAAATACCAGACCAAAATTTGCAATCTATTACCTGAGTTCGATGAATGCCAGCTAGACCAGATCCCACGGATGCAGAATGTCGAGGCAGACGACCTCGCCAAACTGGTTGCATCTACCAAAAGCACCACGACCGGTGTTACAAACGTAGTCTATCTCCTCAACTCATCACTAGACCAAATCGAGGTAAGAACCGTAAACTTAACTTGGGAATGGCGCAATCGTATTATCGTATATTTGTAGGATGGCT
The DNA here is from genome assembly GCA_000715115.1 of Nicotiana otophora. Classification (NCBI taxonomy): domain Eukaryota; kingdom Viridiplantae; phylum Streptophyta; class Magnoliopsida; order Solanales; family Solanaceae; genus Nicotiana; species Nicotiana otophora. Next base: position 6,394 of record AWOL01S0078623.1, on the reverse strand, counting down.
TCCCAGACGATAAGAAAAAAGCCAAGAAACTAAGAATGCAAGCGGCCAGATACAGTCTCCTTCATAATGACCTATACAAAAGGACTTAAGGCGGCCCTCTGTCAAATTGTTTGGGCTCGAAACAAACCCAACGCGTCCTCGAAGAAGTCAATGAAGGCCATTGTGGTGCTCACTCCGGCAATCGAGCACTGGTTAGATGCTTCATACGGGCGGGATACTCTTAGCCCACCATGAAAAAGGATGCCGCAGACTTTGTAAGTAAATGCAAATAGTGCCAAAAGTACGCCCAAATGATTCACCAAGCAGGTGAACACCTCCACTCGGTTACCTCCCCTTGGCCGTTCATCAAATGGGGAATAGACATCATGGGCCCCCTCCCAGTAGGGCGCGATAATGTATGATTCCTTTTGGTTTAACTGACTATTTCTCTAAATGGGTGGAAGCAGGAGCATTCGCCCAAATACGGGAACAAGAGGTAATCACCTTTATATGGAGAAACATCATCTGCAGATTCGGCCTACTGAAGGAGATCAGCTGTGACAACGGACCCCAGTTGACGGGAAAGAAAACCGCCAAGTTCTTAGAGAAATGGCATATTAAGAGGATACTCTCAACCCCATATCACCCAACGGGTAACGGGCAAGCAAAATCCTCCAACAAGTCCATATTGAACATCATGAAGAAAATTTTCAAAGACACCAATGCACTGTGGATAAAATACTACCAGAAGTATCATGGGCCTACCGAACAACTCCAAAGACGAGTACAGAAGAGATGGCCTACTCTTTGGTCTATGGGACTATGGCTATAATACCGGTCAAGGACGGAGAACCCAGCCTAAGCTACTCCCACAAAAGTGGCATGAGTAACGATGAGAGCAGAAGGCACTCGACAAAATTGATGAACGAAGAGATATGGCGTACATAAGAATGGTCGCCCAAAACAACAAGTAGAACTCTATTACGATAAGAAAGCAAAGGTCTGGCTACTTAAAGTCGGGGACTATGTACTGAAATCCAAAACTCAAGCGAGCAAAGACCCCCGGGAAGGCAAGCCGAGAACAAACTGGGATAGTCCGTACAAAATCATAGCCAAAGAGAATAAGGGTTCATTCCAACTAGAGGCAATGGAAGGAAAGCAACTAACAAACAACTGGAACATCATCCACCTCAAATACTTCAACTTCTGAGAGAAAAGGTGTCCCCGAAGTCGTACTCCTTTTCCCTCACTTGAGTTGTGAATTGAGTGAACAATTGAAAAAGGTTATGTCTCAAGTGAGATGGCTTAGCCGATCGGGCTGATATCGGACGCCATGCTGTACACATGGTGGCATTTGTGTTAGAATTATTGATTTACATTGTGGATATGGATATGTCTCACTTGAGATGACCGAGAGACCACACAAGCCAATGCTTGACTCGGCTCAGAAATATCCAATCTCACAAACTGGCTGGCTAAGTCCTGAACATCCAATGCCACGGGCCGCTCTACTGCTGGTAGATAAGCTAAACTCCACAAACTCTCTACCCGATGACTCAAAGCATTAGCCACCACATTGGACTTCCCCGGATGGTACAAAATGGTGATGTCATAATCCTTAAGCAGCTCTAACCACCTCCTCTGACGCAAATTAAGATCCTTCTGCTTGAACAGATGCTGCAAACTCCGCTGATCAATGTAGATCTCACAAGGAATGCCGTATAAATAGTGCCTCCAAATCTTCAAGGCATGAACAATAGCTTCTAGCTCAAGGTCATGGACAGGATAGTTTTTTACATGCACCTTCAGCTGTCTGGACGCGTAGGCAATCATCGTATGGTCATGCATCAACACCGCGCCGAGGCCAACTCGCGACGCATCATAATAAATTGTATAAGACCCAAAACCTGAAGGCAATACCAATACTAGGGATGTAGTCAAAGTTGTCTTGAGCTGCTGAAATCTCTCATCACACTCCTTTGTTTACCTGAACTGAGCACCCTTCTGGGTTAGCCTGGTCATAGGTGTTGCAATAGAAGAAAATCCCTCAACAAACCGACAGTAATAGATCTCACAAGACAGCTTATACACTTTGCAAACTCCGGTGATCAATGTAGATCTCATAAAGAACGCCGTATAAATAGTGCCTCCAATTCTTCAAGGCATGAACCATAGCTGCTAGCTCAAGGTCATGGACAGGATAGTTCTTTTTATGCTCCTTCAGCTGTCTGGACGCGTAGGCAATCACCCTATGGTCTTGCATCAACACCGCACAGAGGCCAACTCGCGACGCATCATAATAAACTGTATAAGACCCCAAACCTGAAGGCAATACCAATATTGGGGCTGTAGTCAAAGCTGTCTTGAGCTTCTCAAAGATCTCCTCACACTCCTTTGTCTACCTGAACAGAGCACCCTTCTGGGTCAGCCTGGTCATAGGTGTTGCAATAGAAGAAAATCCCTTAACAAATCGACGGTAATACCCCGCCAACCCAAGAAAACTGATCTCCATAGCTGAGGACAGTCTGGGCCAACTCTACACTGCTTCCACCTTCTTCGGATCAACCTTGATCCCCTCACTCGACACAATATGACCCAAAAATGCCACGGAATCTAACCAGAACTCACATTTTGAGAACTTTGCATACAACTTCTTTTCTCTCAAGGTCTGAAGTATTGTCCTCAGGGGCTGCTCATTATCCTCTCGAGTCCGGGAATACACTAGAATGTCATCAATGAATACGATGATGAAAGAATCAATATAGGACCGTAACACACTGTGCATCAAGTGCATAAAGTTGTTGGGGCATTTGTCAGCCCAAAAGACATAACGAAAACTTATAGTGACCATATCTGGTCCTGAAAGCAGTCTTCGGGATATCTGGCTCCCGAATCTTCAACTGATGATAGCCTGAACATAAGTCAATCTTGGAAAAAACTTTGCCACCCTATAACTGATCAAATAGGTCATCAATACGAGGCAAAGGATACAACTTTGTTCAACTGGCGATAATCAATACACATACGCATAGAACCATCATTTTTTTTCATAAACAAGGCAGGAGCACCCCAAGGTGACACACTGGGTGAATGAAGCCTTCCTCAAGCAACTCCTGCAACTGCTCCTTCAACTTCTTCAACTCAGGAGGAGCTATACGGGATGGAGGAATAGAGATGGGCTAGGTGCCCGGCAATAAATCAATGCCGAAACTAATATCTCTGTCGGGCGGCATGCCCGAAAGATCAGCTGGGAATACATCTAGATAGTCCCTCACTACTGGAACTGACTCAACTATAGGGGTATCAATACTGACATCTCTCACATAAGCTAGATACTCAAGGAGGTTTTTAATGAGGCGGTGAAAGGATCACTTCGAGTCAAAGTATGCGGGGTTAGGACCATTGTTACTATTTCATTGCTCGATTTCTCAATACTCTCAAAGTCAAACAATGAAGGGACTAGGTAGACTAGGACTGGAACACCAGCCAACACCCAAAATCTGACACCTTTTTCGTATGTAACCAAAACAACACTGTCAAAATAGTAAGAAACTTACGTTTATCATGACACCTTTTTCGTATTTAGGTTATGTTCGACCTCGCTCGAACAACACCTACCGGCCCTCGGTCACGATTTAAGGAAAGGTTATGTTCGACCCCGCTCGAACACATATCTATCGGCCCTCGACCGTGATTTAATAAAAGGTTATGATCGACCAAGCTTGAACAAATATCTACCGGCCCTCGGCCGCGGTTAACGAAAGGTTATATTCGACCAAGCTTGAACAAATATCTACCGGCCCTCGGCCGTGATTTAATGAAAGATATTGTTCGATTAGCTCGAACAAACATTTAATGAAAGGTTATGTAGGTTATGTTCGACTAAGCCCGAACAAATACCTATTGGCCCTCGGCCGCGATCTAACAAAGAATTATGATCCGACCTCGTTCGAACAAACACCTATCGGCCCTCGGCCATAAAGAAATGCACACAACCTATGAATATTCGGCTCCAAGGCTACGGTCATCTAAAAGAAAACAACAATAAGAAGAATGAAATCAAAACGAGCAAACAATAGAAGCAAAAAACATACAAGTATAGAAAATAAACCACAGGATGGAAAATGATGCAAGGAACAACTTTGACATTTCATACTTAAACGTCTTACAAAGGCTTGTGAATACGCCGACAAAACTATACAAAAATGTCAAAAAGAAAACTAGTGGTCATCTCCATCATGACCTTCAGTGCCCTCATCAACTCGGTCTTCAATGGCATTGCAACCCTGACCACCAAGACCCTTACCATCTCGATCCCCCTCGCCATCGCCACCTTCGCCCTCGGGATAAGCGATATCGTACTTGATGTTCTCCTCAATTCGATCTACACCCTTATCCCCATCCTATTAATCAGACACAAGCGTAGCGAGATCATATCCACAAGCGACTCGAGCTTTACAAGCCTTAACATGAACATCTTCAAGGGCAGCCTCAGAAACGGACCTCACCGCATGCAAATCTCAAAATATATCTAACTGGGCCTCGGTATGAATCCATTCTTCATATAACTCCCGAGGTACATTGGAAAAAATGAAGTGCGGGAAGAGGATGGATGTGCAACTAATTGGGCATTCTCGGCCTCTAAAGCGGCAACCCGATTATGAAGAACGGAGTTATCTTTCTCCAGCTCTTCGATCCTCTCCTCGAGTCGATCTTCCTTAGCTCTCGTCGTTGATTGCTCATTCTCCCGCTTGGCTCGGAGAGTCCTATTCGCCAGCCCAAGGATCTTCATCTTCCTCCTATCATCAAAACAAAAGGACTCCATTTTTTCAAGCTCCTTTTGCTTCTCGGCGATCTCACTATTGAGGGCCTCTAGCTGAAGTCGACATCTTCTAACTGCCCACGTAACTCGTACACTTGAGCTTGAAGGTCACTGCATTGGGCCTCCACGCCCTTGCTGACCTTAAGCTCCTCTTACTACTCCTTTATATCCCCTCAAGGACGCTACATTTCTCGACGAACTTCACCAACTTATTATCTTTCTCTTTCAACTTATCTCGAAGGGCCTGCATATCACCGCCTTCGCGAAATTTCCTGCAGAGATCTCGATACTTGCCACAATACTCAAAATAATTATCTTTCAATTTCACAAAGATTTCTTTATGCATCTTCTCCCTCCGGGCGTTCTCGATCTCCAAAATCACCATCTGCAATCATAAAAATGAAAGAGAAGAAAGACGCCAGAACTAACGACACCCTGAACAATAAAAAAAGAGGTCAAAGAACAAACACTCACCCTAAGAGCAAGGCCAACAATGCTCCTAGACAAAGCACCATCATCTATTTTTTTAAGAGTCTTACCCTCTATCCCAGAATAGAGAGGGCCGAGGGTAGGGACTACATCCTCGATGTTCTTCAAGCGGTCACGATCTATGGGATCACGATAGTCCTTGTAGACCCGTCCAACCTTATCTCAATATGGGTAATCCTTCTTCTATCATCCTCAGGTCATCTACATAAATGCCATAACCTAACTCACCGCCCTCCTCAGTGATACCTTTGCCCTTCTCATTAGCAGGCAAGGAGGTATCTGCGACCGTCTGAGAAGTCGATGCCTCCTCTCGGCGCGAAGTGTCAAGAACATCAGCAGCCATCTCTTCGGTCTCCATCACCGTAAAGGGAAGATACATATCCACATCGTCTCCTACCGACCTTGGAGGCTCAAAAATCGGCTCGACATCACCCTCACTACAATAGTCGCCACCTCATGCAGCAAAAAGTATCCCTCCACCACATCAACGGCTCGGGTGACTCCTTCATCGGCATCCACGAACCTCCTCTTTCGAGGTTAGAGATATCCATCATCGGAAAAAGGCTCATCGTCCTCTTCTATGAGAGATTATAGAGGAGGAGCCGAAGTCTCCACGATCGAAATGGAAACAGAGTCGGGCGCGTCAACTGGAATAGTTGGGACAAAGATATGATTAGTCTCGGTCGAATCAAGTGTGGAAACTGAGGGCGTAGTAGCCTTTCTCTTTCAAAATGAGGGCGCGGGAGCTCTCGACCTTCTAGTAGACCCCCTAGCTAAAGCTATGGAAAAACAGGAAAAGGGAAAGCCAACGAAAGATAACAGGTAAAGAAATCAAGGCGCTGATGATAAAAAGAAAAACTTACCTGCCGAGGGAGGAGACGACCGAAATATCAGAGAGAAGTTCGACCAGTCGCGCACCCCCGCTGTATGGGGAATGATCCATCTAACACAATCATTAAAGTGGGTTACTATATGAAAAGGTCAAATAGTAGGGTTCTAAGCCTCGCATAATTCTGCGACGGTGGACATTACGTCTTCGGTCCTAACGTAGAAGTAGTCGAGCCAGAAGTGCCGACTAGCTTTGTCATCCATACTCACCACCAA
>AWOL01S0078622.1:10679-20862 GCA_000715115.1 Nicotiana otophora | reverse complement strand
ATGTCTCGAGAAGGATGATCGTCAGAAAGGTTTAAAGCTGGTAACGAGCTATTGGTTCAAGTGATACAGAGACTAATTTTTAGTTAAGGCAACAACTGGGCAGCAAAGGATGAGGAAGGACATGTGGAAGGTGTCTTGTAGTGGTTAAGTTCCTTGGAGGCCAAGTGTGAGAAATAANGGAATTGGTATAGGGGAAGCAGTCGTTAGAGATCGCGGTGTGCAGTGATTCAGGATCGAAGTAGCGTTCCTAGTTTTGATGTCTCGAGAAGGATGATCGTCAGAAAGGTTTAAAGCTGGTAACGAGCTATTGGTTCAAGTGATACAGAGACTAATTTTTAGTTAAGGCAACAACTGGGCAGCAAAGGATGAGGAAGGACATGTGGAAGGTGTCTTGTAGTGGTTAAGTTCCTTGGAGGCCAAGTGTGAGAAATAAAAGTCGAGTAGTTGCTTAAAGAAGAGTGGCAAGGTAGCATATGAGTTACGTGGTAGGATAACTACACGACTTGAGGAAAGTTTGAAGTGATTTGGGATTTAGGATGGACAGTGACTAGGTCTACAGACTTAAAGTTGTAATATTAGCTGCTACTTTGAGGAAGATTGGATACAACAGGAAGGAGTTGCTTGATATAAAGAATGATACAACATAACTTTGGATTAGAATGTATTATCGCACCTTTAGTTGACATTAATGAGGAGTGAACGGACTAGTACAACTGGTGAATGAGCTCAGACTCAGGATGATCTACTAATTACGTAGTATTTGCACCCAGTGCAGCGGCGTTGGAATATGTCGGCATGTAATTTCCATATGCGGGTTATCTCCTGTGAGCAGGTTAGCGGTTGTGTGGTATTGACTAAGCTTCTGCGAAAAATTCTACTGGCCTACCCGGTAAGAGATTTAATATGTAAATGTGGCTAGTGGTTCAGAGTGTTTATTAAAGGTTAATAGAAGGATTTTGAGAAATTTGGCAAGTTACGTGTGCAGGATCATGTAGATGATGAAGAAAGAATCTCGGTGGGTTCCAGAGTTATGTAATTGTATATTCAAGCTAAGTGGGAGAGCCGCACCATCTACAATTGGATTGCATGATTGTCTATTTGTGAGGTTCCTGGTTATCGGTGTATTGGTGGGTCATTGCAACTAAGGAAAGAAAACATCAGTGGTAATCTGAGCAAAGGATTTGGGGAATATATGCCATATTTGACCTTATCGATTCATATTCAGGTTTTTGGAAGACTCAGAGTTTATGCTTCGTGTAGATGTAATGCACATAGAAAGTGAGATAGTCGGGTGTTTCCTTAAGAAAGCGTCCATGTGCTAGCAGGGACTTGGAGTTGATCATGTTTGGAAACAAGTCAGAACAAGTAACTCTCAATAACGGTCTTAGCGGGTTTAAAAATTTAAAGTGCGGTGTCTAAGGATCTCGAGTCTGTAGTATGGTTGAGTATCGAGCTTTTGCAACAGATTATGAAACGGGGCTTGGAGTACTCTGCGTTATCTTCAAGTTGTGGTGTAGCATTTGATAAATGGAAGAAAATAACTTCGGATTCATAAAAGGGGCATTAGAATGGGTGTACCAGTTGAAGATGTAAAAGTGCGCACAAGGAGGGGTATGAGATGATTTGTGGATTTTGAAATAGCGTGGTCTCATGAAATAAGGTCACTCGGGTAGTACGGATTTGAGTTCATGATGTAATGAATGGAGCTATTATTATTTCTAAGGAAAGTTGAGAATAAATTGAGAAAAGACGGGTCGACTAACAATGGTTGAATCGGCATGATGGTTGCAATGATCAGTTCCTTCAGCACATTGAGTTATGCATGTGATTTGTGGCGGTACGTGCGATGCTTGACGGCTGTCGTAATTGATTTTATTTGGAGGAATTCAAGTATTATGACATGTTATGTGTAGAGGGATCCCGGAAGAGTTACGGTGGTTTAGACCACTACTTGAGGCCGATATATTCTGCGGATATGGGAATTCAGTCAGGTGTTACAATTGTTCTCTTAAAATAAGTTAAGTAGAAGATTTTTATATGATGAAGTGTTTACCCTATTAGTGGTTCGAGAGTTATGATGGAATTCTTGTACTCATGCACATTGGTGTGGTTAAGTGCACGAAGTAGCATGGGATTTGAAAGTTGAGGATTCAAGATTTCGGTTCGGTGTTGACAAGGATGTCATGAGCTCGGATGAGCAGGAAAAGGATTTAGACGTTTAAAGTAAGATGGTATTGTTTTCGGCATCATCTAAGGTCGATGTCAGGTGTAAGAGACCTTGTGTATTGATTTGTGGATTCTTGATATGCTTTACAGCATTAGTGTAACTGGTAGCATGGATGTGCAGACTTGTTACCTGGTGTGGAAGGTCGTGGGAGCGTGTCTCACGGAAATATTGTGTAAAAGTGACATGTAGTCACTTGATTGAGTGAAGATTGAAACCAAGTATGAAGATTTTGGTAATATCGATGATTCGAGAATTTATGCCTGGAGGGCGCTCAGGTTATTTGGTTGTGGACTGTGGAAGTATTGTTCCGGTTATGATGGCTATTCTTGTATGTTATGGGGAAAAGGGTTATTATGGATCCTTGAAAGGTTATTAGCCTAGTACGATGCGATCAGAATCGGCTTGAGGTCTGTGGATGGATTTGAATATGAATATGGGCTCTATATCAGGCCGGATATGTTTATTTCAGCATAAGCGCTCCTTATGGAGGAGTATTCGGACGTTGGATGTCGTTTTGTCATCGGTTATTTCATGTAATACTATATTGTGCCGTGTGAGTTGCGAAACGGCTTGATAAATTTCTTATGTGTTGAGGTCCCGCGTAGCGATGGTGCCATGTGAGCTGGATGGCTCTCGAGATTAGGTTCATATATCGCACCTTAGTTGTGCTTGAATTTTGTAGTGTATGGCGTTGTCGGTCCTTCCAGGGATGATATTATGCACTGAGTGTGCTTGTATCCGATATTCAGATATTTGTAGTAATGAGCATTCTAGCTCGGTAAGTATTTTCTTATAGATTCTTTTTGTGCGGATCGGGTGGCACGCCACCACATGTATGTTGTTTGAATCGGGTTGCATGCCGCAACGGTATCATGTGTAGATCGGGTTGCATGCCGCAACAGTGTGATGTTGAGTACAGTCTCCTATATTCTATTTTGTGTGTTTTGTGTCCATTTTCTAAGAAAGGTTCATGACACCTTTTCGGTTGTCTAATTAGTTACGTGGATTGAGTAATCATTTCCATAGTTCATTTTTCCTTAGGTATCACGTTCGGGTTTGTAGTTTATTGGCACATTGTGGCACCGTATGAGACTTTTGGCAGCGTCTGCGGTGGCTTATTGCCCGAACATCTTATACTGGGTGAGCCTAGACTATTGGACCAGAAATAAGTACAAGCAGATTTATATAAGGTATAATAAGGAACAAATATCGTTATTCAGTTCAGAAGGAGGTAATGGTCCTTGTCAGGAGGGGCGATCCCATGATTTCATTGATTCAGCAGGTGGTTATGAATTTCTACACATCTCTTCCGTCGTGGCGGTATTGCAAGAGTTGGAACAAAACTTATATATGTCATGAGGTGCATTGTGAGCATCAGATTCATGGAATTTCAACTATTGTTATCAGAGGATGTTATTATGGTCATGTGAGTTATGCAGTGCATAGTCTGAATTCAGCAAAGGTATGCAATCATGTATCGGTGCATCGTGTAGTGATTGATATGGTGTTCGTATGATGGGAACGTGCCTAGCAGAGAATTCTGGATGTTGGAATTGAACTCTAAGGATTATTTGGCTAAGTAAAAAGGGAGAATCTTCAGGCTGGCTCGAGCTAGTGTACTCAACTGAGTTGTGGCAACACGGGTAAGTGCACGAGGTATTAAACAGTAATTTCGAAAACCCCCAGAGCAGTCCTTAGCACGTTCGAGGACGAATGTATGTTTAAGTGGGAGAGAATATAATGACCTGACCGGTCGTTTTGAGCCCTAGCGCGTCATTTAGCAGTTTGAGGCCACGAGTAGCTTCACTTCAAGTATTATGACTTGCACGCGTGGTCGGAATTGAAATTTTGGAAGTTCAGAGTTGATCATGAAAGAAAATTCTCATTTCAGAAGCTTTAAGTTGGAAGAATTGACTAAAGTTGGATTTTTGAGTAAACAATATCAGAATCGGGATTTGAAGGTTCTAACAGGTTCGTATGATGATTTCGGACTTGGGTGTATGTCCGTATCGGGTTTTGGATAACCCGTGAGTGTTTCGGCACCTATTGTGGAAGTTAGCATTTTGGAAGAATTCCATAAATTTGGGTTGAAGTGCATTTCAAGGTTATCGATGTCCGTTTGGGATTCTGAGTATGTGTATAGCTTCGTATGGTGATTCTGGAATTGGGAGCGCGTCCGGAAGTGGATTCGGAGGTCCGTAGGTCATTTTGGAGTCATTTGGCTAAAGCTAGAAATTTGAAGGTTTTTGAGAAGTTTGACCGGAAGTGGACTTTTTGATATCAGGGTCGGATTCCGATTTCGGAAGTTGGAGTAGATCTATAATGTCGAATGTGATTTGTGTGCAAAATTTGAGGTCAATCGGACATGATTTGATAGGTTCCATAATCGAATGTAGAAGTTTGAAATTCTTATGGGACTGGTTGGTATGATTGGACGGGGTCCCGGGGCCTCGAGTGTGTTTCAGGGTGGTTTCAGATCATTTCAGGCTGTTTTGCAATAGCTGATACTGGTGTCTGGTGTTGTTCTTCACATTCGCGAGGATCCTCTCGCGTTCGCGAAGAAGGATTTGGCTTCTGGGATTTTGTTCTTCGCGTTCGCGAAGAAGAAAATTTCTGTTCCGCAGGTCTGACTTCGGAGGCTCATATCTCACAATCTATAAGGAATTTAGAGATGATCCAAAAATAAAAATTGTAGCCCTTTGTGTATAGTTTTCAAAAAGGTAAACCATTGAGAATTTATATTTGTGTACAAAAGGTTATGGCTGGTAAACTACAATCTATCCAGGAAGATGGAGATATTTGTATTTCATAGGGCTGACTTTGACAGCTTATATCTTAACATCTATAAGAAATTGAGAGATTATCAACATATGAAAGTTATAGACCTTGATTCTACTCTCCAGAAAGTCAAACCATTTTTGATTTGGAGTTTTGTACAAAAGGTTATGACCATTATACTAGAAGATGTCTAAGAAAAGTTTGAAAATGGTTTCTGAGAAGTTTGTTCATCGCGAACGCGATGGGGGTCTCGCGAACACGATGAAGGGTCGCATGGGCAGTGTATAAGTTTGAAAAAATGGGTTTGGCTCATTTCATCTCATTTCCTCCATGGGAGCCGACCTAGGAGCGATTTTGGAGCTCCATTTTTATCATTTATGTCAAGGTAAGTGATTCCTACATATTGCAAGTTAAATACTTGGTTTATATACGAATTTAGGTGTGAAAATTCATGAAAATTAGTAGAAATTTGGGGTTTTGAAGAAAAACCTAAAAATTGGTATTTTTGGATTTTAACCACGAAAATTACTATGGGATTGGATGGAAATGGTATATTTGAGTTCTTGAGATTATGGGTAACGATTCCTTCCAAATATTTCCGAAATCCGAGCACGTGGGCCATGGGTGAATTTATAGAATTTTACCATTTTGGATAGGGTAATTTGTTTAATAGATAAATTTCGAATTATTTAACATGTATTAATTATTTCATATAAATTTTGGATAGTTTCAGATTTTCGGTACCGAATTGGGATTTTTACACGACATCGTAACCGGAAGTGGCCATTGAGACAAGGTAAGTCTCTTGTCTAATCTTGCGAGGAAAAATTACCCCATACGTAATTAAATTAATAATTATTGCTAATTGTGGGAGCTACGTACGCACGAGGTGACGAAAGTCCATGCGTAGCAACTATTAATGCTAACGTCCGGGTAGTTTAGGATTCAAAGCATTAATTACTTGTGTAAATTCTATCTGTTATTTAATTACATTATTTGATATATATCGTAAATTGTTAGTGAGAGATAGTAAAAGATGAAAATCTCATATGCTTATTTCTGTTTAAATTAATTAATTGTTAAAAGAAAATTGTTCACCCTCTCGAATTTATCTAATAATAAACATACTCTCATTCCGGAGGTACATAAGAAATGTCCTCCTTTCTTGTGGAGCGGGCCGAACGCCTCGGCAGGATAGATGCATCTATGGATCGTGCCGCACATCCCTCGACAGTGTACACAACACTCTGGATCGGACCGAACGACTTCGGCAGAAATCGTGCTTAATAATAATAATTACACGATACTTTGATAGTTTAATTAGCTTGTTGAAAATTATTGGAATTTAAAGAATTTAATTATCTCTGCTTGTTAAGAAATTATTGTTATTCCTGTAAATGAGGCTAATTGATAAATTAAAAATTTATTGGAATTAAAGGAATTTAATTACTTATGCTAGTTCAATAAAATTATTGTTAACTCTGTGAATCACGTTGATATAAATATTTCTATTTTCATGATTATTTAATATTATTGACCCACAGTGAGGGTCAAAGTCGGCCATCGCGTCTCTACCTCTTCGAGATTAGGCTTGATACTTACTGGGTACACGTTGTTTTCGTACTCATGCTGCACTTGCTGCATATTTTATTGTGTAGGTACATATTTGTCTAGCGACCTTGTGGGCGCAAAGGTGTGGTTAATAATTGTGGGGACATAGGTGAGCTGCATTCTGTATTACAATCCGCAGCCAACAGAGTCTCATTCAGAAATATTATATTTTCCTGTCTAATTTGTATTCTGGACAGATACTGTATTTTATTTTTAATTCCCTAGTAAATGTTCATGCACTTGTGACACTCGGTTTTGGGATGTTTATGGGTTGCACTATATTGGAAATTTTTAAAGATATTATTACGTATTGTTTAAACTTTATTTTGTGCTATTTAATTGAGGGGAACAACTATGGCTTCACAAATATTAAAATGAGAATTTATTGTTGGCTTGTCTGACAGCAGTGTTCGGCGTCATCACGACTTTTATGGATTTTGGGTCGTGACACAATTAGACTTGATTTGATAGGTTTCGGCATCGAATGTAGAAGTTAGAAATTTTTAAGTTTCATTAAGCTTGAATTGGTGTGTGATTTGTGATTGTAGCGATATCTGATGTGATTTGAGGTTTCGACTAAATCCGTATGATATTTTTGGACTTGTTGGTATATTTGGTTGAGATCCCGAGGGGCTCGGACGTGTTTCGGATGGTATTCAGATTAGTTTCCTTCCATTTTTGCACTGCTGGTAGCTGCTGATTTATGATATTTCAAACCTTCATCGCGATCGCGAAGATTGGGACGCGGTCGCGTAGGCTTAGTTGAGGCAGTATGGATTTTATTCTTCGCGATCGCGTGAGGTCAACCGCGATCGCGTAGGTTGGTCTGGTCTATGCATCACGATCGCGTGGCATTGTCTGCGATCGCGTAAGGGAAACTTGAGAGGAAGCTCGGCCACGCGTTGGCTCAATGCGATCGCGTGAAGAGGGATGCGATCGCGTATAGTTGGAATCTTGTGCATCGTGATCGCGTGGCATTATTAGCGATCACGTAGGGTTACATTGGGGCAGTGGAAATTTGTGCTTCGCGATCGCGTGTGGATGTTCGCGATCGCGAAGAGTAAAAGCCTGGGCGGTGAGTTTAAATTCTGAAAATGAGACTCCATTTTTGACGGATTGGAGCTCGGGAAGAGGAAATTTTCAGAGAAAATATCGGGGTAAGTATTCTTAACTCAATTTTGGTTAGATTACCCGAATCCATCATTGTTTTAAACATTTAATTGGTGATTTAAGTTGGAAAAGTTTGAAAAACCTCTTGGATAGATTTGAAGATTTGAGGGTCAAATTTTTATCGGAATTTAGTCATTTTGGTATGGTTAGACTCATGGTTGTATGGACGTTCATATTTCGTAACTTTTATCGGATTCCGAGACGTGGGCCCCGCGGACGATTTCTGAGTTAATTTCGAATTTTTATTGAAAAATATAGTATTTTCTTATGGAATTGATTCTATAATTTTGTTGACTGCATCGAATTAATTATGACTAGATTCGTGTCGATCGGAGTCGAAAAATCGAGGAAAAGGCATACTACTTGATTAAATTGGAGCAAGTCGAGATAAGTGACTTATCTAACCTTGTGTGGGGGAAATTTCTCCTAGGATTGATATTGATGTGATAATTGTAATGTGATGAAAGTCGTGAACACGAGGTGACGAGTGTGTACACGGGCTAAATATGAAAGATTATATTTTTTTAAATTGTGTAGATCACTGTTGCATATTAATTAAATTATTAAATCTTGTTATATTCTCCATCATTGATCTGATTTATATATACTTTAAATTTGATTGACTTTCTCCAGCTAATTGTTTTTACCTGCTTAGCTGAAACTTGGATTCTTTTATTCTGTGCATTATTTGAAGGTGGAATTTCTTTAATTTAAATATTATTAATATGAAGTATTTGATATTTTAAATTTGGTATTGAAGCAACGTATTAAAAATTTTAAAATATTATTTTTGTTGAGTTATTTATTCCCAAATATTTTTGTGAGTTTGTTTGTACTCATTGTGATTGAGCCGTGAGCTCCCTGTTGTGGAAAATATTATTGATATTATTCATTTTGGCAAATTAAAATATTTGAGCACTTGAGGTGTAGATTGTGATATATTGTGATGTTGATACGCATGCGGTGGTATAAGGTCTGGGTGTTGAAACGCATGCGGTGAGATAAGGGTGGCTTGATACACGTGGCTAGTAGGGGAACTACTAAAAGTCATGCGGTGTGATAAGGGTGGCTAAAACGCGGGATGCTATTTCGGGAAAAATATTTTCTTTATAATAAATTGTGAAGGCTCCCGCGGTGATATAAGGAAATGAGATATTGTGAATTTATTTATGATTTGGGACTACGAGGCGGTACCTCGAGAGTGCCCTTGTTGATATTGATTTATGGCCACAGTTGCCTTTGATTATTGTTGTGATTTTTCTTAAAGTTGAAAAGAATTCTGTTTTGTTTCCACGTGGTATTATTTGCCACTATTTTTGCGTAGTTAATTGGTGACATACTACTTACTTGATTTATTTCCATTGTCATTTCATTTTTATTATATTTTTAAATATTTTACCATGCCATTATTTATTTTCCAGTAGGGTCTGGCCTGACCTCGTCACTACTCTACCGAAGTTAGGCTTGGTACTTAATAGGTACCGCTGTGGTATACTCATACCATGCTTCTGTACATCTTTTTGTGCAGATCCAGGTACATCTTACTAGCCCAAACATCAGTGAGTTACCTGTGTACGGAGACTTCGAAGTATATCTGTCAGCATCCGCAAACTCCGGAGTCCACCTCTTTCATTATTATGTTGCTTCCTTATTTTTCTTTAGTCCTTGATATATAGAGACATTTAGGATAAATTCGTAGAAGCTTGTGATTTATTTCTACCGGGTTTGGGGAGTTGTAATTATTTGAATTGCAGTTTATTTATTTCAGATATCTATTATTATTCCGCATTGATAGGCTTACCTAGTCTTAGAGATTAGGTGTCATCACGACCTCCTACGGAGGGAATTTGGGGTCGTGACAAGTTGGTATCCCACCCCACCCCACCATCTACCCCACCCTACCCTCGACCCCACCACCCATCATTAATAGAAATATTATTAAAAGTACTTTCTTCTCATGTTGTGGCTAGTACTTATTTTTTTCATTTCAACAAAAATGTATTTTCTTTTCATAATGTAGAAAAAATATTTTCTTTCATTTCAACAAAATAAGCATTTTCTTTTCATAATGTAGAAAAAATATTTTCTTTCGTTTCAACAAAAAGTATTTTCTTTCACTTAAACAAAAAAATACATTCTTTTTACGATGTAGAAAAAATATTTTTTCATTTCAACAAAATGAGTACTTTCTTTTCGTGTTGTAGAAAGAGTATTTTTATTTTGTTTCAACAAGAAAAAGAGTATTTTCTTTTCAGTTATATATGGAGCCCAAATTTTAATGTTCTTGTGTGAAAAGTTCTTTTGAATTTATATGAATGTTTTAGAAGAATAATTCAATTTTTGAAGGAAAATATAGTTGTGAAAATGTTGAGTAATTGTTTTTTTTTTTGGGGGGGG
>AWOL01S0078622.1:0-10210 GCA_000715115.1 Nicotiana otophora | reverse complement strand
GGGAGGGGGGCACAAGAAACATGGGAATTGGGAGGAAGCTGAGGGTGCAGAGAGTTGTCACGACCCAAAATCCTTGAAAGGTCGTGATGGCGCCGGATACTACTGTTAGGCAAGCCAACACCAATAATTAGTAAATTTTCATTTTTAATATTTTTGCAAATCATAAATTTCCTTGAATTAAATAATAAATGAAGAACTTCACAGTTCACAGAGTAAATAATAATGTTTTGTTTGCAAATTTCAATACTGAATAATCCTATAATCATCCAGAACCCGGTGTCACAAGAGCATGGGCATTTACTAGGGAACAAAATAAAATACAATAACTGTCCGGAATATAAATTTGGGCAGAAAAGAAAAAATACAAACACTCTGATGGAGACTCTGCTGGCTGCAGATCGTCTCACAAGATGCAGCTCACCTAAGTCCTCGTATCGACCACGCTGCTACACTCACAAGGCCACTAGCCATACATGTACATGTACAACAAGTGTAGTATGAGTACGCAAATAATGCATACCTAGTAAGTATCTCATCTAACCTCGAAGAAGTAGTAAGGAGAGGTTGACTTCGATACTTACTAGTGGTCCAATAATATTAGGTACAGTAGATAAGTGAATAAATATGAAACCGAGTAAATGCATGAAATAAACATGTATAAAATACGTGGTATAATTCCACTCTTTACAATTTTACTCAAGCTCTCAACTAGCAAGTTCCCTCTGTAACCGGAGCATATATATAGAGATAGTGGATCTCATCAAAGAGGTCATAATTCAAATCGGGGAAAAACCTAAGATACACTGGCCTCTTGCCAAATATTACGGACGATTCCATGGATAATATATATAGGAAATGCCGAGGCGTACGGCCCGATCCAACATAAAAGTAAACTGTGCACTGCCGAGGGTCGAACGGCGCGAACCATAGATGCTTCTATTAACCTGCAGAGGTGAACGGCCCACTCCCATGAGAGTGTGGTACATAAATCATGCCGAGGCGAACGAACCGATCCCATAAGAGTAATAGGAAATACCCCTCTCGCGTATCATACGTGCGACGCGGTCAAACATAAATTTAAGGAATCACCCCGCTCGCGGATCATACTAGCGACACGGTCAAATATAAATTTAACATAAAAATCATATCTCTTTCTTGGTTCTTTTAAAAATAAAGGAAATTCAGCTTGTAGCTTTTTAAGCAAATCACCCCGCTCGCGAAATATTTATGCGACGTGGTTACACATAGATTTCTTCACCTTTTATGATATTCTTCAATTCTTTTCGAAATTACGAAGTTCAAATGAAACCTTTTAAAACTTAAGTTCTTCAATTTCAACTCCTTTCAAAAAAAATATATTTAACAAGCAGACTCAATCTCGCTCCCTCTCAAGGCAAATAATAAACATAAATCAATAACAATATCGATAAGGCATGATGTGAGCCTAAAACTACCCGGACGTAGGCATAGCTAGTAGCTACCTCGTGCGCACGTAGCCCCCACAAATAGAAGCACACAATAATTTAGTTCACCTATGTGATTAATTACTTCTTGCATGGTTAGAAAGGAGACTTACCTCGCTCCGTAGTTCCATAACCAACTTCCGAGTCCTTCAAACAACTCAAATCGATGCTCAACGCTCAAAAACTAGCCAATAATTATGCAAACCCATTAATATACACTCTAATACTCATTATAATCCAATTTATAACAATTTCTAACTCCGCTCGAAAAATCGATAAAGCAACCCTCGGGCCCACGTGCCCGAATTCCGAAACGTTTTGAAGACAACCATTACCCATAACCTCAAGAAATCAAATGTATGATTTATTTTCAATTCCATGTCCAAATTCGTGGTCAAAATCTAAGAATACCAATTTCTAGGTTTTTCTTCAAAATTCAAATTTCTACAAATTTTCATGTTTAAATCCATATATAAACCAAGTATTTAACTTACAATAGGTGAGAATCACTTACCTTGACATACATGATGAAAATCTCCCGTTGATGCTCTCCAAAAATCGTCCATCCCAGTAAAATATGAGAGAGAATGAGCCAAATCCCGTATTAAATCCAATCTGCCCAGACCCGTTCTTCTTTGCGTTCGCGTGACCAGTGTCGCGTTTGCGAAGGCCTAACCATGCACAACATCGCGTTCGCGTTCAAGTTCTCGCATTAACGGTAGCCAACTGCCCTCCTTCTTCGCGTTCGCAGTCTAAGCTTCGCGTTCCCGAAGGCTTAATGGCTCAGGGTCCCATCTCCCCTTCCTTCTTCGCATTCGCGTAAGCTTGACCAGACCTTGCCTCGCGTTCGCATCCACTACTTCGCGTTCGGGAAGGCCAAATCCAGCACCCCCAAAATTTCTTTTTCGCGAACGCGGGACTTCCTTCGCGTTCGCGAAGAAGGAAACCAGACACCAGAAACAACAGTTCCAAAACAGTTCCAAATGATCCGAATCACGAATCGTACCCCAATTCAAGCTTAAAGGACTTTAGAATTTCAAAATTCTATATTCGATGCCAGAACCTATCAAATCATGTTCGATTGACCTCCAATTTTGCACACAAGTCACATTCGACATTACGGACCTACTCCAACTTCCGGAATCAGAATCCGGCCCCGATATCAAAAAGTCCACTCCCGGTCAAACTTCTCAAAATCTTTCAAATTTTTAACTTTCGCCAAATGACCCCAAAATAAACTACGGACCTCCAAATCCACATCCGGACGCGCTCCCAACACCAGAATCACCATACAGAGCTATTCCCAGGCTCAGAATCCCAAACGAACATTGATAACATTGAAATGCACTTCAACTCAAATTTAAGCAATCCTTCTAAAAATGCCAACTTCTATAATAGGTGCCGAAATGTTCATGGTTCATCCAAAATTCGACCCAGATATACGCCCAAGTGTAAAATCATCATGCGAACGTGTTGGAACCTTCAAATCCTGATTCCGAGGTCGTTTACTCAAAAATCCAACCTTTGTCAATTCTTCCAACTTAAAGCTTCCGAAATGAGAATTTTCTTTCCAAATCAACTCTGAACTTCCGAATTTTCAATTCCGACCATGCGTACAAGTCATAATATCTGAAGTGAAGCTACTCATGACCTCAAACTGCTGAACGGCATGCTAGGACTCAAAACGACCGGTCGGATCGTTACAAGAGTAGTTTCCTAAAAAAGATTTTCTACTCTCTAACCAAACTAGAAAATAATTTTCGGAAAAAAATTTTCATTCACCAACCAAATATGAGAAAATAAGTGATAACACCATTTATTTTCAAAGAAAATATTTTCCAGAAAAATATTTTCTGACATACCAAACACACCCTTTGTTGTGCGAATGTCTTCTCTTTTTTTTTTTTTTTTTTTTTTTTTTTTTTGGCTTATACTTGTAAGGAAACGCTGACCTTTTCGTGTTACTTTTGGAAGTGTCAAATTCATGGAACCTCAAGGAATCCAGCCCTCAATAATGCTAGTTCACATGATTCCATCTCCACATTTTCCACGTTTAAAATATGCATTTCCTTGACTAACTTTTCTTTATTTTGACTAGCTTAAGCCAACAGGGAAAGTCAAACGACATTGTTAATTTATCCTATTTAATAACGTGTCTCGAGCAACTAGGAAAGCTTGGCTAATTTCCTAAACCAATATATATGTACAAACACTCAAGTGTATCATATCCCTCACTTCAACATTCTAATATTTCTCTCAAAGTTTCAAACTTAGTATATACAAAAATAAAAAAAATCTTTTTATCTTCATTCTTTTTCTCCAACAATATTATGACAGCCATGAAAAGAAGCAGAGAAGACGACACAAAAGTAGAAGCAGAAGCCATCGCCAATTGCTTAATGTTTTTCTCTCGTCTAAACAACAAGACTTCATCAAATAATCACAATGAGTTCGAATGCAAGACTTGCAATAAACGCTTTCCATCTTTCCAAGCTCTTGGCGGTCACCGTGCAAGTCATAAACGGCCAAAATTACTCGCCGGAGCCGGAGATTTTCTTGTGCAATCCAAAAAGAATAAAATGCATGGATGTTCTATATGTGGTATGGAGTTTTCTTTAGGTCAAGCTTTAGGTGGACATATGAGGCGACACCGTGATGAAATTAATAAAACGTCGACGGCAGCCGGAAAGACGATTATTCCGGTCGTCGGAAAGAGAATTATACCGGTGTTGAAGAAGTCAAATAGCAGCAAGAGGATTTTTTGCTTAGACTTGAACTTATCCCCTGATGAGAATATTGATCTGAAGTTATGGCCGACGGCGCCGGTTTCATCTCCGGTTTTGCGATGCTTTTTTTAAGTCCCTTCTAATTTCATTGCTTCCCATGTAGGCGACTTGGAAAACTTTTGTACCTATTTGTTAATTCTTTCGGTATACTTCATTGTTTTCTTGTATATTTCCTTGATTCCATCGATTCTTTTGCCTATGATGAATTAGGTAATTCATATTGATATGACATTTGATTTTGCCTTGATTAGTACTGGTTAAATCTTGCGCTATTTGTAATAAGTTATGTTTTTATTAATAAATTAGATAAACATACTAATTAAATTAACATAGTAATCCATTAATTAACGAGAAGCCTGTACTTTTATCCATCACCATGACGAACTTTGAATGCAAAAAATTAATTTTATCATTAGT
This sequence comes from Nicotiana otophora, assembly GCA_000715115.1. Classification (NCBI taxonomy): domain Eukaryota; kingdom Viridiplantae; phylum Streptophyta; class Magnoliopsida; order Solanales; family Solanaceae; genus Nicotiana; species Nicotiana otophora. Next base: position 5,544 of record AWOL01S0078622.1, on the reverse strand, counting down.
TTTAAATTTTTACCGTCTATATGTTATCCAGAACTTAATTACTAATTTGGATTCCGTTGTGTATAGACCACTTATTAATCTGATTTGCACTATGTAGGGCCAAAGGGGAAGCACTCCCTATGATAAGGAGTTTCTCTTTTTCGGGAGCTAAACCGGTTAAAGGTGCATCGGCGTACATAGATTGGGTTTGTTTGATTTTTATTAACAACTATATCAATTTGGGTTGGTTTGGTTTTCTAAATTTTTTTGTTAAATAAATATTATTTCAGTCTTGTTTTGTTAAAGTTACAGATAAAGTTTTGATAAATATATATGCTTAGTAAAAATTGAAAAAACTGACAAACATATGATCTATTAAGTAATATTTTCTTATGGGAGAATATTTTTAGTAACATATGATAGTTTTTTCTTAACAATAATTTTTTGTTGATGTGTGCTTAAAAGGTCAAACGAATTGAATAACTAAACATAAAAATTAATATGAAACCTAAATAATTATATGTTCTATTTAATTTTAAAATTACAGAAATATCATGTCAAATTCGAAAAAGATATAAGAATTTAATAGATCTTGACATATGAATATGAAAGAACAAAGAGATTGACGCATTTTAATAACACTTGATAAGAAAGTGATGATATAACCCATTATTTAAAGTAAATAAAATGGATGCACTTTATAGTTCTATTAAATATTACATCCCATGTGAGGATCCAAAATATTTCTAGATATTATTTAAAATTTTTTTTATATAAAATCTTAAAAAAAAATATATAAATTATATATTTATATGCAGGGATAGAGGTAGCGTAGTATTTATGTGTTCAGACGAACCCGATAGCTTTTTCTTAGATTTTATTTTATATTAAAAAATTCATTGAATATATATGTATAAATATTTTATTGCGAACCCAGTGACTAAACGAGCTATGAGTTCGATGCCAGGTTCAAAACCCATAAACTTCAAATCCTGGCTTCGCCTCCGTTTATATGTCGGTTTGGTTCGAGGTTTTTTTACTCAATATCAAACTAAATCAAACCAAACCTAATTGGGTTTTTTAATCGATTTGGTTTGACTTTTCAGTTTGGTACGATTTTTCAATTCGGTTTGAACACGCCAAGGTGCATGAATCTAGGGTTGTGCATAATTTGATAAATACCAAATTATCGTATCAAAACCAAAACATTTGGTATTAGATATTCGATATTTTTGGTATTTGGTATGGTATTTGATTTAAGTTCTTTCAAAAAATTGGTATTAGATATGGTATTCGGTATTTTAAAATTAAATACCTAAATACCAATATCTGTAACGACCCGACCAGTCGTATTAAAAGTTGTAGCCTCGTTCCCTCATTTACTGCTCATTCTGTGCTTTATAAGTGTTATGTAACTTGCCGGGGTAGTTGGTTCGGGTCCAGAGAGATTTTAGAATGAATTGGAACACTTGGTTTTAAAATTTAAAATTTAAGTTGAAAAGATTGGCTGGATGTCGACCAATGTGTAAACGGCCCCATAATAGAATTTTAATGATTCCGATAGCTCCGTATAGTGATTTTGTACTTAGGAGCGTAATCGAAATTTTATTTAGAAGCCCGTAGTTAAATTAGGCTTGAAATGGCTAAAATAAGAATTTACATTTAGAAGTTTGACCGGAGAGTTGACTTTTTGATATCGGAGTCGGAATCCAGTTGTAAAAATTTTCATAGCTCCGTTATGTCATTTATGATCTGTGTGCAAAATTTGAGGTCAATTGGACTTGATTTGATAGGTATCAACATCGAATGTAGAAATTAGAATTTTTAAGTTTCATTAAGCTTGAATTGAGGTATGATTCGTGGTTTTAGCGTTGTTTGATGTGCTTTAAAGTTTTGACTAAGTTCGTATGATATTTTAGGACTTGTTGGTGTATTTGGCTGAGGTCCAGGGGGCTTCGGGTGAGTTTCGGACGGCTAACGGATCAATTTTTGGACTTAGTGTTTTGCTAAAATTTTCGGGTGCTCAGGTTTGGTTCTCTTCTACGCGAACACGTGAGAAGGACCGCAATCGCGTAGACTTGTTTGAGGCAGTGATGATTTTGTTCTTCGCAATCGCGTGAAGAGGGCCGCGGTCGCGTAGCTGAGAGAATTTGTTATTTGCGAACGCGTGGATGAGTTCGCGATCGTGTAGGCCTATGAGTTTGAGCTTCGCGATCGCTTGGACAAGTCCACGATCGAGTAAGGTTAATTTGGGAAGTGGGATAATTGTGAATCGCGATCGCGTAGAGCAAATGTCTGGGCAGAATGTTTAAGTTCTGAAAATAGGACTTCGTCCCATTTTCATTTTTACCAATTTGGAGCTCGGATTGAGGCAATATTTGGGATATGTTTCAGAGAAAATAACGGAGTAAGTCTTCTTAACTCAATATTGGTTAAATTACCCGAATCCATGATTGTTTTTATCATTTAATTGGTGAGTTAAGTTGAAAAAGTTTGAAAACTCTTTCGGATAAATTTGAGGATTTGAGGGCCGGATTTTTATCAGAATTTAGTAATTTTGGTATGGTTAGACTTGTGGTTGAATGGGCGTTCATATTTTGTAACTTTCATCAGATTCCGAGACATGGGCCCCACGGGCGATTTTTGAGTTAATTTCGAATTTGTATTTAAAAATATAGTATTTTCTTATGAAATTGATTCCTATAATGTTTATTGACTGTACCGAATTATTTTGGCTAGATTCGAGTCATTCAGAGTTTGATAATTGAGGAAAAGACCTACTGGTGGATTATATTGGAGCAAGTCGAGGTAAGTGACTTGTCTAACCTTGTGTGGGGGAAATTTCCCCTAGGATTGGTATTGATGTGACAATTATAATGTGTTGAAAGTCGTGTACACGAGGTGACGAGTGTGTACACGGGCTAAATGTGGAAGATTATATTTTTAAATTGTGTAGATCACTGTTGCATATTAATTAAATTATTTTATTTTGTTATATTCTTCATTATTGATCTGATTTTTATACTTTAAATTTGCTTGGCCTTTTCCTGTTAATTATTTTACATGTTTAGCTGAAACTTGGTTTCTTTTATTCTGTGCATTATTTGAAGGTTGAATTTCTTTAATTGAAATATTATTAAAGTAAAGTATTTGATATTTTAAATTTGGTACGGAGGCAACGTATTAAAAAAAATTTGAAATATTATTTTTGCTGAGTTATTTATTCCCGAATATTTTGTGAGATTGTTGTACTCATTGTGATTGAGTCGTGAGCTCCCTGTTGTGAAAAATATTGTTGATGTTGTTTATTTTGGCAAATTGAAATATTTGGGTACTTGAGGTGCATATTGTGATATATTGTGATATTGATACGCATGCGGTGGTATAAGGTCTGTGTGTTGAAACGCATGAGGTGAGATAAGGGTAGCTTGATACGCGTGTCTAGTAGGGGAACTACTAGAAGTCATGCGGTGTGATAAGGGTGGCTAAAACGAGGGATGCTATTTCGGAACAAATATTTTCTTTAAAATAAATTGTGAAGGCTCTCGCGGTGATATAAGAAAATGAGATATTGTAAAATTATTATTATTTGGGACTACGAGGCGTTACCTCGGGAATGCCCTTGTTGATATTTATTTATGGCCGCAGTTGCCTTTGATTATTGTTGTATTTTTCTTAAAGTTAGAAATTCTATTTTGTTTCTGCGAGGTATTATTTGCTCGTATTCTGTGTAGTTAAATGGTGACATACTATTTACCTGATTCATTTTTATTGTCATTTTATTGTTAGTATATTATTAAACATGTCACCATGTCTTTCATTATTCCAGTAGGGCCTGACCTGACCTCGTCACTACTCTACCGAGTTTAGACTTGGCACTTACTGGGTTCCGCTGTGATGTACTCATACTACACTTCTGCACATGTTTTTTGTGCAGATCCAGATACTTTTTACCAGTCCAGATATCAGTGAACCACCGGTGTACGGAGATTTCGAGGTATATCTGCCAGTGTCCGCAGACTCCGGAGTCCCCTTCTATCTTATTATATTGTCTTCCTTAGAATCTGATGTGTAGAGACATAGAGAATAAATTCTTAGTAGCTTGTGACTTATTTCTACCGGATTTTGGGAGTTGAAATTGTTAAATTGCAGTTTTTATTTATTCGACTGTTAAGGGTTAAATTTCAGTTTTGTATTCAGTTATATTCCGCATTGATAGGCTTACCTAGTCTTAGAGACTATGTGCCATCACGGCATCCTACGGAGGGAATTTGGGATCTTGACAAGTTGGTATCATAGCTCTAGGTTCATAGGTGTTATGAGTCACAAGAAGGTTTAGTATAGTCTCGCGGATCGGTACGGAGACGTCTGTACTTATCTTCGGGAGGCTTGGAACTGTTAGGAAATATTCACTTCTTTGATTCCTTATCGTGCGCATGTGTTGACTTCAAAATTTTAAACCATTGTCTTTCTATTCTCTCACAGATAGTGAGGACACGCACAACTAGATCCGATGATCAGATACCTGTGCCCCATGTTGGAGCCGCAAGAGGCCGGGGTCGGGGCATAGGCTATGTTAGAGACCGAGGAAGACCACGTGGTGTGGCCAGAGCACCTGCACGAGCTGCTGCAGCAGAGCCACCAGTAGCTCCAGTTGGAGAGCAGGCACCTGAGACGCCTGTTACTACTCCTGCACTTCAGGAGACCCTTGCCCAGTGTTTGAGCATGTTTGGCACTCTAGCTTAGGCAGGGTTGATTCCACTTGCTCCTGCCACATCTCAGGCCGGGGGAGGAGCACAGACTCTTGCCGCCTGTACCCCAGAGCCACGGACCCATGTTGACCATGCCCCAAATGTTATACCAGTACAACTATTTGTTCCAGCTCGGCCCGAGGTTAGGGCAGCAGTTTCAGAGAGGGAGCAGCTCAGGCTCGAGAGGCACAAGAAGTACCACCCTCCCACATTGAGCGGTTTAGATTCAGAGGATGCTCAGGGTTTTCTAGAGGAATGTCACTCTATCCTCCGTACTATGGGTATTGTGGATTCCAATGGGGGTTTTTTTCACGGCATTGCAGCTTAGAGGAGCGGCCTGCGAGTGGTGGCGGGCATATGAGTTGGATAGTCCGGCTGAGGAAGCTTCACTCACTTGGACTCAATTTTCAGATATGTTCTTGAGGGAGTATGTTCCTCAGAGCCTTAAAGATGCATGGCACGCAAAAATTGAGTAGCTGCGCCAGGGTTCTATGATCGTGTCGGAATATGCAGTCCGATTTAGTGATTTGGCTGGGCATGCACCATCCTTGGTTGCTACCGTTCGAGAGCGGGTCCGCCGATTTATTGAGGGGCTCTACCCTAGTATCAGATTCAGTATGGCTCGAGAATTGGAGATGGATATCGCATACCAACAGGTGGTGTCAATTGCTAGGAGATTGGAGGGTATGCAGATTCGGGAGAGAGAAGAGAGGGAGGCTAAGAGACCCCGAGATTCTGGCACATATAATAATTCTCGTGCCCCAGCTGCAGCCCGTCATGGTAGAGGTTATGTGAGCCGTCCTATTCATTCAGC
>AWOL01S0078611.1:68804-154299 GCA_000715115.1 Nicotiana otophora | reverse complement strand
AGGGGCGTGAGAGCTCCATATTCTTCTTCGAATTGAATCTAGTACCACCACCATGAGACATATAATATCAGCTTCATAATGTGAGGTATTTTACACGTATGTGCCACGTCAGAGCCACATTATCAGCGTGTCAGAAATTAATTAAATTTTAATATTTGCTTTTTTTTTTTTACTTTTTTTTCTTCATATTTTCTTCTTTACTAGTCTAATGATTCGCGCGTTGCCCGAGTTGTATTAAAACAAAAAACAAAAAGCACATCAAAATATAATCTTGCTCCTTAAGCATATTAATTGTAGTAGTTGTATCCACTTGTCAAATTTATTTGTTTACATATATGTATATACTTATAGAGAGGTGACTCAAAGAAATGTTATATAAATAGCATACAAATACAAATGATAGCTTTCATTTTCTCAAAATATATATATAAAATAAATTATTCTATCTTTCTCTCCTGCATTTGGATAATATATGAAAGACCATATAAAAAGTATTAATTTGTATAAACTATAAACTAAAGATCATTAGAGATTCTTATGATTTCGTATAATATGTTTTAAAAATTAAACGTTTGAGTTGATTTGGTTAAAAATGTTAGCACATAACACAGTAGATTTAAGTTTGCGGGAGTTTTTTTTTCCTCCTAAAGTCTAGGAAGCTAAAAATATGCAGATTTATATAAGAGAAAAAATAGGAGTCTTTCTTTAACATTTTTGTATTATTCATATTCTCTTATTTGTCCAAATTCATAAACAATACTTCTATATATTATTTACTGATTTTTAACTTTCTTAAATATCAAGCATATTTGCAGGATCATTTTATTCTATTTAAATAATAAAGAGTTATGCTGTATTGATTGACGAGACGCGAGACAGTGTGAACGTGCAATTAGAGGTATGGAGACTGACCCTGGAATCTAAAGGTTTCAAGTTGAGTAGGACCAAGACAGAATACTTGGAGTGTAAGTTCAGTGGCGAGACTCAAGGAAGGGAAGGGGAGATGAGGCTGGACGCGTAAGTCATCCCTAGGAGAGTGAGTTTTAAGTACATTGGGTCTATTATTCAGGGGTATGGAGAGATTGATGAAGATGTCACACATCGTATTGGGACGGGATGGATGAAATGGAGACTCGCTTCCGGTGTTTTGTTTGACAAGAAGATGCCACTGAAACTTAAGGGTAAGTTCTACAGAGTGGTGGTCAGACCAACGATCTTATATGGGGCTAAGTGTTGGCCAGTCAAGATCGCTCATGTCCAGAAGATGAAGGTAGCATAGATATGCGGGCACACCAGGTTAGATAGGATCAGAAATGAGGTTATTCACGACAAGGTGGGTGTGGCCCCTATTGAGGACAAGATACGTGAAGCGCGACTTAGGTGGTTTGGTCATGTGAGGAGGAGGAGCAAAGACGCCCGGGTGAGGAGGTTTGAGAGGTTGACATTGGGGGGCCTACAGAGAGGTAGAGGTAGGCCAAAGAAGAGGTGGGGAGAGGTGATTAGGCAAGACATGGCACAGCTTCAGCTGACTGAGGACATGACACTTGATAGGAAGGTACGGAGGTCGATGATTAAGGTAGTAGAGTCGGTAGTCTAGAGTGTTCATAACAGTAGTATTGGCATACACTCTCGCTTTTCTGTTGGTAGTAGGTTTTTATGACTAATCGTTGTTTTCTTTCATTGTTGATCACCTTACTATCTTGTTGTTTTTATTATGTTTTTATATGACTTTTTTGTACTGTCCATTCTTGTCTATATTTTCATTAATGAGGTGTTTATACTTTCCTGAGCCGAGGGTCTATGATGTTGAATCGTTATCTCTAGAAAATAAATGGTGGAATGGTACTTTTCTTCTGATTTATGGCTCTGGTGTGTCAAATTTAAGTTTAATTGTTCATCTTGCAAAAACAATAATACAAAGAAAACTAATAATTAAGATGATAATGTTGCATAAAATTATATTTACATTGATGTCTAACATATATAAATTGAGTTGAATTTATATTTTATTTTTAATTTAAAAAATTTATCTTTAACTCAAAATTGAAAATTTACCTCCGGAAATTTAAAACCTACCTGGTTCCTACGTGGTGCTATCTATTTGAAGATAACTACCATATTAGGAAAAAAAATACTTTTCAATTTGAAATGGTAGTTTTTAATTTTTTATTTTTTATATAAAAATAATTTTAGAACTCACAACTTTATTGGAGCTTGTGGTTATGCTGTTTGATATCATATGTAATTATTTTGCTTCTCTTTTTACATATAGATAGATATTACTCTTTTTCTAGAGTAATTAAGTCTAATTATCTTTAAATCTCTCAATAACCATCACCTTCTCGCATCCCGTAATTAGCTACTGTGAATAAGAAAAGCAAAAATCGTTTCTACTCCCTAAGTAAAAAGTAATTGAAGATGACTATTCTAATGAAATTTGAATTTCTTGGAGAACAAATAGAGTGCCTTGCATTTTTTCTAAAAAATTCAAATTCTGACTTTCTCCGTTGATTCCGCCATTGACGACAAATATCTTTGTCCACCTTCAGTCCGACATCCTGTTCACCGAATACCTACCCCAAAATTAACTTTTTACCTTCAACTTGTTATTGAGAGAGTTCTGAAAATTAAAGTGCAGATACTGTAAAAGTCACCATTGCTGCAAAAATTAAGCTTATGAAGATGGCATCAATGACGGCAAGGATGAGGTTAGCCATAGTTTTGAGCATTTTAACCCCAGAACTACCAAAATCACACCTTTTCTTATGTGGGTATGCAATTCAGGGTTGATTTTCCACGTCCGCCATGATAGAAGAACCGACGCCGGCGAATCGTGTTAAATGGGTCAAGGCTTTGAATGGTGAAAGATTTTCAATATTACAGTGAGGATTGAAGCGGGGAGGTGGAGGAAAAAGGGATGGTTGTTGGGCGAACTAAAGCTCCAGCACCAAAGAGCCCAATAGTGATAGATGTATAGCTTATTTTTAGTCATTAAATGGGCTCAATTGTAATATACCCTGACAAAGAATGTAATAAATATATAGACATTAGATCTTTCTGGAATAAGACATTCATTCACATTATGAAATAAAAATATCTCTCTTCTCGATCTCCTGTTACCCGACTTAGGATTTGTTTTCAACTTCAATTTCATTCAATCGACCCGAATAATGGAGTCTAACAAGGTATCAGAGCATAGGTGCTCGGTCCGCCTTGCCGTAAGCTTTCGTCCCATGGTATCCGTTGTAGTTGTTGAACGATTTTGGTTCGGAACTGAGATTTTTGATTCGTTCTATTTGGAAATTCCTCGAGGTTTTCTTCTCACCTTACATTTAGAAGGCCTTAGCTTCTTCAGTTGGGCGAAAAAGGAGGGTAATAATTTTGTCTTTCATCCGCATGTCTAAAATCAATGTGTAATTAGGATTTTCTATTAGAATTCATTTGTGATATAGTGATATTTGTGCTGCCTTGTTCACATACGATTTGTAATTTTATAAAAATTGCTGCTATACTATCTCAATATGGGGTGTCCTTCATCTGTTACTGATGGATTTGTCGAGTTCACTCTGGACTCATTTTACCATTTCTATATTCATCCATCCGATAGCCCTGGTAGTCAATTGGTCGCTATTCCCTTTAATGATACTGATTTTGTTCATTGGACTAGTAGTATGTTCACTTCCTTATCAACTAAAATAAATTAGGGCTAGTCACTAGTAATGTTCCTCAACTTCCACCTAATTCTCCCTATTAGCCTTAGTGGGAACTATATAATGATACGATAAAGGTTTGGATTACCAATTCATTGACTAGGGAGATAACAGTAAGTGTTATGTGCCTCACTACTACTAAAGAAGTGTGGAGTGATGTAAATGAGAGGTTTGGAAAATCCAATGGGTCCAAATATATTCAAATCCAAAGAAAAAGCAGTTCTACATCACAAGGGTCCTCTAATATTACTATCTATTTCACTAGAATAAGGGCTTTTTAGGATGAATTGAATTCTACCTATGTTGGTCCTACTTGTTCTTGTGGTGCTCTACCCAAATTCATTGAAAACCAACACCTCTTTCAATTTCTCAGTGGGTTAAATGAGTCTTATTTCACTGTAAAGAACATCATCATGCTCATGTCTCCACTCTCATCTATTAGTAAGGCCTATTCTCTACTTCAACATGATGAGAGTCAAAATGAGAATCAACCTCCAGCCTTGGGATTTTCTGGTGACTCAGCATCCTTCTCTACTGCTTGAAATAATCTATCCCATCCAATGAATCACTAATCCAATACCATAGCCTATAACAAAAGGATCAACTTTGATCCAAAAAGGAATTCATCCTCTGTGTCTTGCAAGTATTGTAAGAAGCCTGGTCAAACAGTAGATAAATGTTATAGGCTCTATGGATTTTCTACTGATTTTAAATTCACCAAAAATAAGAGATCTACTTCTTGTGCTCAAGTAGAAGAATCTATTATTGATGTGGGTCATGCAATTAAATCCAATGACTCCACAGCTTATGGTTTCAGCAAAGAGCAATATCAATACCTCATATCACTATTTCAGTAGGCTTACATCTCTCCTGGAATCCATTCTTCCTCCTCTGGTGAAAATATTGCATATGCTAATTTTGCAGGTGTGTGTCACCTCCCAGTAAATCAATTTTCTATAGTTAATTATGTAGTACATTTTTTATCTGCTCGGTTGAAAAAATTTTCTAGGATACACGATTTAGGTGCCGCCAATCATATGACCTCAGATAAACAATTCTTACACAACTTACAACCCTTACCTAAACCATACTTAATAACTTTACCAAATGGCTATAAGGTCAAAGTAATTTCTACTGGTTTTCTACAACTTAGAAAATATATTATTCTGCAGAAAAAATACATAAGTTACCCCCCGAACTATGGACCAAATCTCTGTTACATATTTTTTGCGGAAAAAATTACTTTACACACTCAACCTTTCCAGATTGTGCTTAAGACACACCTCTTTGTCTACGTGACAGTGCGTGTTTTACAAACAAAATAAGACGTCTGAACTGTAAAAACTGTATATCTGATGCTTTATTTGAAGGGTCCAGATTTAGTAAAACTTATCCAACGATTAAATGGATTTTCTTTTTGTCCTTTTCCAATATCTTCCTTTTTTTTAATTTTTCTAAAGTAATTTGGTTCAAATTGGAGATAATACAAATGTTTACTATCCATTTTATCCACTTTCAATTAAGAAATTTGTTAAAATTGTAACAGATCGAGGAAAAATATCTGAAAAAATTAATTAAGGAAGAAATTTTTAATAGTGTAGAAGAATTTGTAATGAAATCTTCAAGTGAGATTGGAAGAACAATGTAGAAAATCTTCTCTTCTTGTTTTTCCTTTTCACTGGGGAAGCCATGGAGAAAATCCACTTGTTATATCTCGAAAATTTTCAGAAAAAAAATACATCAGAAGGTAGGAGCAGTTGATTAGGGCTTCTATTTCTTTTGTTTGAATTTTAAGGTGGAGGCTGGGTTTTTTGGTGGTCGGCGGCAATGGAGATAACGAGAAGGCTGTGGAAGGTGAGAAATGGTGGTCGGACGGTGAAAACTGGGTTATGGTTTTCTTCTATCTATTATTTTTTCTTGAATGTGTGTATGTTAATGGATGAAGGATGAAAGAGAAATGTTGATAAAGGCAGAGATATGAGTTGAAAAGCTCTAATAAAGGCACGATGAAGCGTGAACGAGATGGGTTCCTTTTCATTTTTGTTTTTTTAAAAAAAACTTGGATGGGGTTTGTTTTTCTTTTTCTTTTTTATTTTTAAGTCAATGACACGTGTCGTTGTATGACTGGTGCGTGATATTATACTTGTTTTGAAAAACTAGTTAAGAAAAAAGTGGTGTGTCTCAGGGGCACTCTAGAAAGGTTGAGTGTGTAAGGTAATGTTCGTCCGCAAAAGGTGCGTAACAGGGATTTGGTCCATAGCTTAAGGGATAACCTATGTATTTTTCTTATTCTGCATAATGTCCTTTCAGTTCCTTCTTTTACATTCAACGTCATAGCTATTGTAACGACCCGATCGATCATTTTGTGTATTACACCCTTTTTTCCTTTTTGATGCTTCACATATGTGTATTTATAGTTTTATGACTTGCAGGGTTAGTTAGTTTTATTCTGGGAAGGTTCTTGGATTGGTTTGGACCCTTTAGTTCATGGCTTAGAAGCCTAAGTTAAAAATATTGACCAATGTTTGGATTTTGTGAAAATGATCCCGGAACGGTATTTTGATGCGCCTGATAGGTTCATATCATTATGGTGGACTTAGTCGTATGCCTGGAATTGAATTCTAATATCCCTAGGTTGATTTGACTCGTGTTGCCGAAAATTGGCAATTTAATGACTTGCGGAAAATTGGACTTGTATTTATGGTTTTATGGCTTGCGGGGTTAGTTAATTTCATTCCGGGAAGATTTTTGGATTGATTTGGACCCTTTGGTTCATGACTTAGAATCCTAAGTTGAAAATATTCACCAATATTTGCCTTTTGTGAAAACGATCCCAAAACAGTATTTTAATGGCCCTGATAGTTTCGTATCGTTATTTTGGACTTAGGCGTATGCCTGGAATCGATTTTGAATGTCCCTAGGTTGATTTGACTTGTGTTGCCGAAAGTTGGCAATTTGAGGATTAGAAATCTTTTTTCAAGTTTGACCGTAGGTTGACTATTTAGGTATCGGGCTCCGAATTTTATTTTGAGACGTAGAATAGGTCCGTTATACTATTTGGAACTTGTCAGCAAGATTTTGTGTCATTTGGAGTTAACTTGATATGATTCAAACACTTGGTTGCATATCTAGAGGTTCTTGAACTTTTCTTTGAAATTCATGCGTTTTGATGTCCAATTTTTAGACTATTGTGGATGTTTGGTTTTGGAGCCCCGAGGATTCGGGTGAGTTTCGTACGTGTTTCAGAAATTTTTGAACTGAAAACAGGTTGCTGGTGTGTTGGTGCTTCAATTATCGCAATCGTTACCAGCATCGCAATTACGAACAAGATGGGGGGGGCTCAAGTATCGCAATTGCGATACCTTGTTCGCATTTGCGAAGTCTGGGCTTGGATAGGCCAGTTCGCATTTGCGACAATTTTCTCGCATTTGTGAGGAGGACAAACTTCGCATTTACGAAGTCTGTGTCGCTATTGCGACATCTCCTAAGTGTGTCAATAGCCGCAATTGCGAAATTTTCCTCAAAATTGCAAGGGTTCTCAATTGCGAACCCAGTGTCGCGACTGCGACATCTGCAACTGAATAAAAAGGCCGGGAGTCGGGATTTCATCTTATTTTCTCTCATTTTAGAACCATAGACTCGGTAAGAGGTGATTTGGAGAGCGGATTTTTATCAACATTCATTGGGTAAGTGATTCTAATCAATTTTTAACTATATTTTATGATCATATACTAGATTTAACATCAAATATATGAGAATCAAAGAGGAAATTTGGGGAATTTTATCAAAGTTTTGAAAAATAAAAATTTGGGTTTTGAGAGTCGATTTGGACTCAGATTTGAAAATACAACACATATATGGACTCGTGGCGTTATGGGTAGCCGGAGTCTACCGTAAACTCAGGTTTTGACCGGGCGAGCCTGTGGTTGACTTTGGGGAATTATGTACAGATTGTAACTTTATATATTGTAATTGATTTTTCTTGTATTGTTTGATGTTATTAAGTCATTTTAGGTTAGATTTGAGTCATGCGGAGGTGAATTTGAGGGAAAAAGTTATTTTTGAGGGCTGATTTGGCCTAGTTAAGGTAAGTATCTTGCCTAACTTGGTGTGAAAAAAGCTACCCCTTAGGATTGGGTTTGATTGTACTATTTGATTATGTGAAAGATGTGTACATGAGATAACGGGTGTGTACTCGGGTTTCTATGTGGTAATATGACCGATTTAGACTCTTAGACTCTTTCATGCATTTAATTAGAAATTGTAATATCATGTTATATCTTCCATTGTTAAATCGCTCTTACATGCTTTACTTGATGTTGTTATCACATACTCTATATTTTATTGTTAAACATACTCTTATATGCCTTAATTGATGTTGTAATCTCTCTTATTGTTATGCATCTTTTATTTGTTGAGTTATTTTCATTTGAAGTAGTTATTTCATGATGTCTTTGCATGATTGAACCATTCTCATATATATTAAGATGTAGTTGTTATTTCATACTATCTTTTTCGTTGTTAAGCTTAAGTTATACAGCTGAATTGGAAGTTGTCTTTTCGTGGAAATACCTTTATTTTGTGCTATTGAAGTTGAATTTATAAAAGCTATTATCACATTGAGGTTGGAGTTATTGATTATTGAAATATCTTTTCTTGTTGAGTAATTTTCATTCATTTTGTTATTATTGAGATTCTTGTACACATTGTGATTGAGCCATGGGCTATATGTTGTGGTAACATTAGTATTGTTGATTTTGAAAAGTTATGGCATATGAATACTTGTGGTGCGAGTTGTTATTGTGTTATGATATTGATGCACATGAGGCGGTATAATGATAGAAGTTGATGTGCATGCGGTAACATAAGGAGGGGTTTATGTGTGTGTTGCTAGCAAGGGAATTACTTGAAGCCACGCGGCGATAAAAGGAGGCTAAAGTGCGTGTAGCTATTTCGAAAAAAATCTTTTTTTAAAAGAATTCTAATGGTAATGCTCATGCGGCGGTATAAGGAAAGATTGTGATTTTGAGTTGTGATATTTGGATACGAGGCGATACCTCGGTTGTGATGCTTGTTGTACATTCTATGTTAAAGAGGCTTGTTGGTTGAACAGTCTTGTAATCTTTTGATTTGCCTTACTTGTGTTTGTTGATAAGTGGAAATTTTAACTACTTATTAAAGCCTTTTAACTTTCGTTTTAGTTCAAAAGTATCTAATTGTATTCCCAAAAACTGATAAAATATGCTTACCTGAAGGAGTATTGGAAAATGATCCACTACGATGAAATCCAACTCAAGGAGGAGTGATCTGAACAAGAACAAAAAGCAGACACAAAAGCTCAAGTGCGGACCGCAGATTTCTATCTGCGGCCGCAGAATGTGAAGGAAAATCAACAGAGTCCCAGTGCAAAGTGCGGACCGCACAATTATTGTGCGGCCGCAGAATCTATGTAGGAGCCAAAGTTCAGAGAGTCTCATTTCAAGCTCAAGAAGAAATGCGGACCACACAATAATTGTGCGGTCGCAGAAATAACTATGCGACCGCACTCAGAAAATGTGTGATCCGCAGAAGAGCCCAGTGCAGCCTCACCCAGAATTGTGTAGACCGCAGAAAATGAGAGACGCGACTGTAATCTAGAATTATGCGGCCGCAAAGTCAACTCCTATCAAGATCTGAAGAGAAGTGCGGACCGCACATATAATTGTGCGGCCGCAGAACCTCCGAAAGGGTAGTTTTGTCCAAAAATTCTAGCTTTGTATAAATAGACTACTTTCACGAAATTAGGTCAAGTGTGGAATATTGAAAGTCCTGTAGTCATTTTTACTTGCCCCTTTAGGATACTTTAGCTTACTTTGGTGATTTAACATTGGATTTTTATCTTTTAATCTTGCAATATGAGTTTTATCATCTTTTCTTCTTTATTTTCTTCTATACCCATTATGAGTAGATGGATTTCTAACTAGGGTTGTGACCCAACTCTAGTGTGTAAACCTAATGGGTGTTTGATTTATTGCTTGTTTATGGTTAGGTGTTGATTATCTAGCCTTGTTCTTGCTTTTATTTGGAAATTTAATGATTGCAAATATTATCTCATGCCTAATTGAGTTGGTCTCTTCTTGAGAAAGAGAGACTTAGTCTAGGAAAACTTGGCTAACAAGAATTTGGGATAAAATCAAGAGATTGATAGTCCCAATTAAAGGATTGAACCTATAGATAGTAAAATCCGACTTGAGCATTTTATCAACTGTTTTGTTCAATACCCATTTGGACTTGAGAAAGCCAAACTGGGCAAAATGACTCTCTTACCGAGAGGTAATGGGTGGGTACTTGAGTGTTGATAACTATAATACACCCCGACCAACGAAACAAGCTTTACAGTTTACAACCCATTAGGCAAACACCTAGGTGAAGGTCATAGCCCTAAGCCTTTTACACTATTTAAAAGCAACAACAAAAATAAATTCTTAGTTTTAATTATTTATCTTGCAATCTTAGTTTAAACTAGATCTAGAATCAACCAAATCTTGTGGAAGTGTAATTTAAGATAGTTCAAGCTCATTCACCACAATATATACTTCTAAATCCCATTCATATAGCTCCCTATGGAATTCGACCCCGACATTCTGTTGCATCGACCGTTTCATAACCTCAAATAGAGGTGTGACTTGGACGAGATCAATTTTTGGCGCCATTGTCGGGGAGCTAAAAATGGATTTAGCTATATATTTGGTTTTTTATGTGAATTGTCTTCTTTTCCTTCCATGTTACTAATCGTTTTGGTGAAACAATGGCTCTCAACAACAATGATCCTCTCGAAAACATGCCTTTGGGGGAAGTGGACGTGGAAGATGACCAAGTTAAAGAGGTTCCTCTTGAACCTCAAGCAAATAGACTAGGCCGACCGCCTCAAGACAACATTCCCGTTCCACCCCCAAATCCACCAAGAGCGGCTCCACACCGGGTGTTGCCGAATGAAGGGTATGCAAGTGCCATAGTCCCGCCCCGCATTAGGGCGGGAAACTTTCAAATCATAAATGTTATGCTCACATTGCTAGAGCAACTGGGATTCTTCACTGGTTCTTCGAATCAAAATG
This sequence comes from Nicotiana otophora, assembly GCA_000715115.1. NCBI lineage: Eukaryota > Viridiplantae > Streptophyta > Magnoliopsida > Solanales > Solanaceae > Nicotiana > Nicotiana otophora. The sequence continues at coordinate 143,495 of AWOL01S0078611.1, read as the reverse complement.
CGTACAAACACTTGAAAGGGTTTGTGGACACTTGCTGGTGGAGTAAACAGACAAACGTCTCCGAGGATGCTTTAAGGTTGAGGCTCTTTCCTTTTTCTCTATGGGGGAAGACTTGGATTGGTTAGAAAGGTTGCCAAACCATTCCATCCATACATGGGATGAATTGGCGGAGAAATTTATTTCTAAGTTCTTTTATCCCGGGCATATGGCTACTCTTATAGACGAGATTATAGCATTCAAACAATAACCCAATAAGCCATTGCATGAAATATGGGAGAGGTACTGAACTATGGTGAAAGAGTGCCCAAACAATGACATGACAGAGCCTATGATTCAACATACTTTCTATAGGGGGATCAATACTACCAATCAATGCATGGTCAACCAACTTGCCGGTGGAAATTCCATGACAACGCCATATGCGGAAGCTTGTGAGATCTTTGATCAAATGGCGGATACTTCATCGGCATGGAAAAGTAGAGAAAATGTTCCTTAAGGTGATCCAAATGTGATTCACCTACATAAAGAATTGCATGATCATGGGCAAGAAATTGCTGAGTTGACCACCACAATGAATCAATTAGCCAAGGCTCAACTTCAACAAGTGCAAGGTCCTAAGCAAGTCAATGCAATGGAGGGAGTTAATATGATGGTAAACAAGAGAAGGCAAAAGGGTCCTCAAGTACAAAACCGTGTGGAACATTATGTGCAAGAAGATAATGGGTTTGATCAAGATGAATCTTACAATGACCAAGAGGAGGAAGTACAATATGTGAACAACTTCCAAGGGCAAAGAAACAACTCTCAAGGCCCGAATCAACAACAATGGCGACCTCATGGTAATCAAGGGAATTGGAACAATAAAAACAACCAAGGGAATTGGAACAATCAAAATAATCAAGGAAATTGGAATGATCAAAATAATCAAGGAAATTGGAGTGGCAATAGTCAAGGATATTGGGGAGGCAACAACCAAGAGGGATGGAACAATAACCAAGGAAATCGGGGGTCGGCCTTTCAAAGGCCCCCGATGTATCAACAACCGAGCAACCCGCCTCCTTATCCTTCACATGGTCCAAGCTCTTCCAATAATGAGATGGTACGAATTGAGAACATGTTCGAACAAATGATGGAGAAGAATGCTGACTCTGATGCTTAACTAGCCTCTCACAACACTTCAATTCGCAATTTGAAAGTTCAATTGGGGAAAATTTTGCAAGCTTTAAACACTCATCCTAAGGGGGCACTACCAAAGACATGGTGGTGAACCAAAGGGAGGGAACAACACGGGACATGCCATGGTCATGACTACAAGGAGTGGAAAAGGTGGGGATGCACCCACCTCAAGTCAAAGGGAAATTGTGGATGATGAGCAAGTGGTACAAGAAGATGAGATCCCGAACAATGTGGTGCAAGCAAATGATAAAGTAAGAATTGATATTTATGACAATGTGAAGGAGACTCAAGAAGAAGCGAACCCGTCTAGGGAGCACATTATTGAAATATCGGAACCGGTAGTGCCAAAGGCTAAGGCACCAATGCCAAGGCCTCCTCCTCCATATCCTCAAAAGCTTGCCAAGCAAAATGGCGAGAATCAATTCAAAAAGTTCATTGACACGATGAAGAGCCTATCTATTAATGTGCCATTGGTTGAGGCCTTGGAGCAAATGCCCGGTTATGCAAAGTTCATGAAGGACTTGGTGACAAAGAAGCGGTCGATGAATTGTGAAACTATAAAGATGACTCATCAAGTGAGTGCAATTGTGCATTCAATGGATCCTAAATTGGAAGATCCCGACGCTTTCACAATCCCTTGTACCATTGGAAGTGCCGACTTTGCTAAAGCTCTTTGTGATCTTGGGGAAAGTATCAATTTTATGCCCTATTCGGTTTTTATGACTTTGGGAATTGGGAAACCAAGACCCCCATCTATGAGATTACAAATGGCGGATCGCACCATGAAGAGACCATTGGGTATAAATGATGATGTGTTGGTTCGTGTTGATAAATTCATTCTCCCAGCGAATTTTGTTATTCTTGATTGTGAGGTTGATTATGAGGTACCGATCATTCTTGGGAGACCTTTCCTTGCTACGGGGAATCTCTAGTTGATGTGGAAGCCAGAGAACTTACATTTCAGGTGGGTGATAAAAATGCGGTGTTTCACGTGTGCAAATCTATGAGGCAACCGAATAGAAATGAAGTATGTTCGTTCGTTGACTTGGTGACCGATGTTATTATTGATGATACAAATGCCACAATTAATGTGGGTGACATGTTAGAGGCCGTTTTGCTAAATGTTGATAATGAGGAAATGGATGGCTTTATGGAATGTGTAAATTCTTTGTAAGGGATGGGGTCATACAATTATGCACCTCGAAAACTGTCCTTGGATCTTGAAAATCGGAAGACTCCTCTAAGAAAGCCCTAAATCGAGGAGCCTCCCACTTTGGAGTTAAAGCCATTGCCTCGGCATCTCAGGTATGAATTCCTTGGCCATTGTTCTACTTTACCGGTTATTCTTTCCTCTTGTTTGACTAACATGCAAGTAGACTCCACATTGGCGGTGCTACAAAAGAGGAAGAAAGCTATTGGATGGACATTGTCGGATATTCGGGGAATAAGCCCCGCATTTTGCATGCACAAGATTAATTTGGAGGAAGATTCCAAACCCTCCATAGAACATCAAATGAGGCTAAATGAAGCAATGCAAGAGGTGGTCAAAAAGGAGATTATCAAGTGTCTAGATGCAGGGGTTATTTAACCCATTTCTGATAGTTCATAGATCTCTCCGGTGTAATGTGTCCCAAAGAAAGGGGGCATGATGGTGGTTACCAATGACAAGAACGAGTTGATTCCTACAAGAACGGTGACCGGGTGGAGAGTGTGTATGGACTATCGCAAGCTCAACAAAGTCACAATGAAGGATCATTTCCCACTTCCTTTCCTAGATCAAATACTTGATAGGTTGGCTAGTCGTGCATTCTATTGTTTCCTTGAGGAGTATTCCGGCTACAATCAAATTCTTATTGCTCCGGAGGATCAAGAGAAGACTACTTTCACATGTCCTTATGGTACTTTTGCATTATCGCGGATGCCATTTGGGTTATGCAATGCACCAACGACTTTTCAAAGGTGTATGATGGCTATCTTCACGGACATGGTGGAGGATTTCCTTGAAGTCTTCATGGATGACTTTTCGGTGATCGGGAATTCTTTTGATGATTGCTTGAAAACTTTTGATAAGGTCTTGGAAAGATGTGAAGAGACGAACTTGGTATTGAATTGGGAGAAATGTCATTTAATGGTTGAGGAAGGCATTGTCCTTGGCCACAAAATTTCAAAGAATGGCATTGAGGTTGACAAGGCGAAAAAAGAGGTGATTTCTAAACTTCCACCTCCAACATTCATGAAGGGAGTGAGGATTTCCTTGGGTCATGCGGGGTTCTACCGGCGTTTCATCAAGGATGTTTCCAAAGTGGTGAACCCCTTGTGTAAGCTTTTGGAGAAAGATGCCAAATTCCATTACAATGAGGATTGCATGAAGGCATTTGAATTTCTCAAGTTCAAATTGACAACTACTCCTATTATCACCACCCCGAATTGGAGCTTGCCTTTTGAGCTCATGTGTGATGCTAGTGATGTGGCGGTAGGAGAAATTTTGGGGAAACGTGTCAATAGGATCTTTCATCCGGTCTACTATGCTAGTAAGACCATGAATGATGCCCAAGTCAATTACACTGTGACCGAAAAAGAGCTCCTTGCTATTATTTTTGCTCTGGAGAAGTTCCGCATGTACTTGATGGGCACTAAGGTGATTGTCCACACAGATCATGCGACACTTCGGTACCTTATGAACAAGAAAGATTCGAAGGATCGGTTGATGAGGTGGGTTCTTTTGTTGCAAGAGTTTGACATAGACATCCAAGACCGAAATGGAAGTGAAAACCAAGTGGCAGATCACTTGTCTCGTTTGGAGGAGGAGGGGAGGCCGCATGATGGCCTTGAAATCAATGACTCCTTCCCCAATGAGCAACTCTTAGCCATTTTAATGAAAGAGGTGCCATGGTTCACGAATCTAGTAAAATTATCTTGTGAGTGGTATAATCTCGGATGAGTTCTCTTCAAATCAAAGGAAAAAGCTCAAACGGGATTGTCAAGACTATTATTGGGATGAACCGTACCTCTTTCGAATTTATACCGATGGCGTGATTAGAAGATGTGTTCCGGAGGAGGAACAAGTTAAAATTCTTGGGGCTTGTCATTCTTCACCCTACGGTGGTCACCATGGGGGAGCAAGAACAACGGCCAAAGTGTTGAGTTGTGGATTTTATTGGCCTACTCTCTACAAAGACGCAAGTGATCTAGTCAAGCGTTGTGATGAATGTCAAAGGGCCGGTGGGATTTTGAATAAAAATGAAATGCCCCTCACTAGCATCTTGGAAATTGATATTTTTGATGTGTGGGGTATTGACTTCATGAGACCATTTGTAAGCTCTTGTGGGAACACCTACATTTTGGTAGCAGTGGATTATGTGTCAAAATGAGTTGAGGTCGTTGCATTACCCAACAATGAAGCAAGAAGTGTGGTGGCATTTTTGAAAAAGAATATCTTCACAAGGTTTGGTACTCCGCGGGCCATCATAAGCAATGGGGGGTCACATTTTTGCAACAAAGCTTTTGACACCTTACTTAGCAAGAATGGTGTCACTCACAAAGTCACAACCCCCTATCACCCTCAAGCAAGCAGACAAGTGGAAGTCTCCAACTGGGAGATCAAGAGTATTTTGTCAAAAACAGTGAATGCCAACCGGAAAGATTGGTCAAAGAAACTTGGTGATGCTTTATGGGCTTATAGGACGGCTTACAAAATACCGATTGGGATGTCTCCATACCGGTTAGTGTTTGAGAAAGCTTGCCACCTTCTAGTGGAACTTGAGCACAAGGCCATGTGGGCTTTGAAGAAGCTAAATCTTGAGTGGGATGTCGCCTCCAACTTAAGGGTGGCACAATTGAATGAGCTAGATAAATTTCAGTACCATGCATATACAAGTGCATCCTTATACAAAGAGAAGATGAAGTACCTCCATGACAAGTACATTCAGAACAAGGAGTTTAAAGAAGGTGATCTTGTGTTATTGTTTAATTCTTAGTTACAGATATTTCCGGGAAAGTTGAAGTCTAAATGGAGTGGCCCGTTTGAAGTTGTGAGTGTGACACCCTTTGGTACATTGGACTTGAAGAATAAAAATGATGAGGTGTTTAGAGTCAATGGTCACCGGGTGAAGCACTATCTGGGAAAAGTTAGTGATGGCCATGTAGTGGCAGTGATTCATTTCAAGTGATTGATTGTAATCTGCGTCATGCCGCGACGTTAAATCAGGCGCTTCTTGGGAGGCAACCCATGTTTTTTTTTCTTTTCCTTTTTCTTCTTCTTTAGATAGGTCTTGTTTTGTGCTAACTGATTTTGAAGTGTGTTGTAGGAATGAGTGTGCTTTGCAGTAACCGTGCTCAGGAAAAGTGGCTATGTGTGAAAAAAGTGCGGACCGCACAATTTTGAAGGCCACAATAGAAAGGGATCTGCGACCGCACAATTAAGATCAGAAATTGCAAACTCTCTGAAGTTGTGCATGTCAGAGAAATGGACAAAGTGTGGCCGCACAAGAAAATGTGCGGTTCGCACAAAAATCTGCGGCCGCACTCAAAAATGTGCGGACCGCAGATCATCAAAAGGGTAATTTTGTAACAGGTAAAGGAGTGCGGACCGCACACAAAATTGTGCGACCGCACTCAGCTCTTGAGTCCTTGCCCTAACCGGCAAAATATAAATAGTTCCTCCTCACCACTGTTCAAAGTTTACGAACTCTGAACATTGGACACCAGGGCAAGCACAGTGCACTCAATTGATTGAAGCATCTCACTCTCATTTCATCATCTTTGATTCTTCCTTGCATCACTGCATTACTGGTATGTTCAATTCATCATTAAATTGTTTAGTTTGCTTAAGTTTGTTCATAATTAGTTTAGTTATTTTTATCCCTAATGTCAAAATTCATCATCATGTGAGCTTAAAAGTGTATGGGTAACTTCCTTTTTGCTAATTTAGGGAGGGGTAAACTGTGTATCATGTTTAAATTGCCAATACCATGTTTAGATTGTGCATGAATTGAAAAACCCTAAGTGACTGCCATTTGTTTTTGAATTGTGCGGACGCACAAGGAATTGTGCGGTCCATAGATCATTAGGTTAGGGAAAATATTGTGCAAGGATTGTGCAGACCACACTCAAAATTGTGCGGTCCGCAGAAATTTAATCGCGACCACAAAAAAGTGTATGCTGTCGCAGATCGATCAATTTTATGACTTCCGAGAGTTACCATTTTGGAGCTTGCAATTGTGCGGCCGCACTCAAGATTGTGCAGACCGCACTTCAATTGTGCGGTTGCACTTAATATTGTGCGGATCGCAGAACCATCAGTGCGGCCGCACTTCCAAAATTGTGCTGCCCGCACAAGCGCATTTGTTGCCGCACCAAAAATGTGCGGACCACACTTCCCCCAACCTACAACTGTTTGTCTACAACTGTCTGATACTTTGGGTTTGAACTATAACTGATTCCTGTTGCTATGTATTGCAGACAATTGTTAGATCACGTGGTCGTGGTGATACATCAAAGGGGAGGGGTGAACCTTCAATAGGCAGAGGCAAAAGCACCTTACCCCTCGCCCTATAAAACGTGATCAGTAAGAAGGCAACAATAGGTCGAGGTAGACAGCTGGAGCCCTCCGAATGAAGTTCATATGCCCCGTCTAGGGAAGCATCGGAGGGTGACTCAGAGCAAAGGAAGCCTGCTATAGAATCACAGCCACAGCTGCCCTAGGACAGATACCGACTAAGAGATGAGCCTACCTCTTCTGAGAGTACTTCTGAGGGGTCGGAAGGGAATAGTCAGGCTTCAGATCCTTTATCTACACATGCTCCCGACACACAGTCTACTACAGTAGAGGTGGATGAGATCCCAGATGATGGGCGGGAGGGGGGGAGGGGGGTGATACCAGAGTTGCAGGCCTGGAGAGGTGAAAGAAGAAGGAAGTTTGGGAAGATAGGTTCGTGAGCCTGACTGCATTCAACAGGTTCTGAGAGTGGTGGCCGTAGATATCTCTCACACTTGAGCATCAATTTCTTTTGAAAGACTTGGATAGGTACAATCCAAATGTGGCAAAACAGTTTTGGGAGAGAAAATGGTGGTCATGGTTCACTAAAAGGGTGGTGGATTCCAAGGAGAACTTAGTCCGGGAGTTCTACGCCAATGTGGAGCACATAACAAAGGGGACTAAGGTGACTAAGGTGAGGAACTTGAAACTACGATTTGATTAGAGAACCCTGAACACTTATTTGGGGCTCGAGGATATGGAGCCGGCACAGTATTTAGAGAAGTTCGCAATGGGTGATGCAGCTCGGCCTTGGCTTGCTAAGATACTAGCAGCTCTAGGACCACCACCAACATGGATCACAACAGGGGTTGCCATTCAGCGGAACACCCTCAACTTTGAAGCAAAAAGGTGGCAAACATTTGTGTGCTGTCGCATAGACCCAAGCCGGAATGAAAACAATCTCCTAATCTCTCAGGCATTCCTAGTTGCTTCCATCATGGCTGGGTACTGAATCAATGTGGGTGCCATCATGTCGGCCAACATGTCTCTAGTTGTCTGGCAGGGTGAAAGCTCCTATCCGTATCCCAACACTATAATGGAGTATCTCACGGATACGACGGTGGAGCCCAAGAGATGTGATACGAAGGTTAGGGCTAAGAAACCCTTCTCCTGGTACTCTCTAAAGGAGCCAAGGAACCCGAAGAATAAGGGTAAGTCGACTACTACCGTAGGCTAGTCTGATGAGCCATCGGTGGTAGTTGCAGATTTAGCTGCCATGCCATCTACAGTAGCCATGCCTTCCACCAATACAGCTGCCATACCTCCACCTCCATCTTTAGGGCCATCAGTATCAGTGCCTTCCTCCTCTACTTATCCACTCTCTGTGCTGTAAGTCTCCCAGACACTGGTGAGTCTAAACAACTGGATGCAAATAGCTACTGCAAAGCTGTCTGACCTATCCAGTGCCGTTGCAGCTCAAACTTCTACCCCAACACCCCAAATTCCTCCGTTAGTGGAGAAAACTTTGAAGAAAATATTGGATAACCAGAAGACCATCATGGACACCTTGGTGGCACATGGGGAAGCAATTGAAGAACTTGGGAAGCAGGTAAAGAAGATGAGGAAATCTCAGGCTTCAAGGAAATCAGTTGACAAATTGAGACGAGAGGTGACCAAGATAGCAGCCGCTGGAGATCTTCCATTTGACTTACTGATGGAGACAGATTCATCAGTACCAGTAGACCCAGCAACACCATCAACATCAGTGGCACCAGCTGGCCAATTTGACATTGGCCTGTAATAACTGATAGCATTCTCTTTTTATTTTTACTTTCATTATGTACATATTCTTCTCTCTCTATTGATGTATATATTCTCTTTCCCTTTCTTAGTTTGTATATTCATTTATGCTTTTAGCAGTTTACTTCATAGCTTCTTTATTTTGTTTTCTCAGTAGTCAATGTTTAGTCTAAAATCTTCTTATTTACTTTAATAGTTTTATTTTAATTTAGTAGTTTCTTTTCATGTTTAAGTGATCAATAAGCCTTTGGTTTTCTTAATGCCACGGTTCTTTCCAAAGGTGGTTTTTGTGTGAATCGGGTGACTCTTCCCAACAATGGATGGCGTGACAACCTTCTTAAGGGATTGAGTCCGTTTTTGATGTTTAGGTAAGAATAGTAGTAATAATGAATAAGAAGACCTAATTGAGTCGAACTAGAAGAGTCAAGCATGCTTCACTTGGTACCAACACAATTAACTACATGCTTATGATTAAAAACAAGTTCTTGGAAAGAAATAGCTCTAGTTAGTGACCTTTTGACTCTTGTGTTGACGTAAGAAATCATCGAGTGGTTTAGTTGAACCATTAGTGATTTTCAATCTCGAATATGGTTGTTGTGGGCCCTCGACTCTATCCTCTTGAACAATTCAGCTGTGTGAGAGGTGAGATGTTTTGTTGCAAGTCCAAGTACCCATGCGAATGGTCTAGAACTTGCCCTGAATGTGTTTCTAGGCAAAATTCTAAGTTTTGCTTGGCTTGAGAAGTGATTGTAGGCTCTCCTTGACCCGTTTTGAAATTTTTCATGACCCACCAATGTTGTTATCCCTAGTCAATCCTTTTGAGCCTAAACCCTTTCTCATTTGATAACCATGTTACAAGCCTTTATCCGTTTTGTAGTGATCTTCTCTTGGTATCCGAGCTTTCCTTAACACTCTTGAGAAACAATTGGCTAAAACATAAGTTTGGGGGAGAGATGAGAAATTTGAAAGTGGTATCAAGGTACAAAAAGAGAAAAGAAATGAAGAAAAGGAAAGGCAAAGAAAAATAAAGAAAACAAAATAGAAAAAAAATACAAAAAGAAAGTGAATAAGTTGAACAGTTGAATGGATTCAAAGAAAAGCAAAAATGCAAAGCATGGAGAAAACAAAGAAGGATAAAACGAATATCATGACCAAGAAAGAGTGATGTTAAGTATCTCTTGTTCCCCTAAGGAAAAAGAAAATGACTCAAAGAGCCAGCAAAGCATGAGCCAAAAAGAGAAAATGGAGTGCTTAAGGAAAGATGAACCCGTTCTATTCCAACATTTACTACCTTAGTCCAAAAGCCTTAATTACATTCCAAAAAAGCCCTACGTGATTTAAAGCGGAGTGAACTTACATTAGTGGTGATTTACATGAGGGGCAAGCATATGGTACTTAGAGCCGTACTTGTGACATTCTTTTCAAAGAGATGAGCAAACTTTCACAAATCCTTAAAGTGAGTGCTACATTCTTAAGTGAGATATGCTAACGAAGAGTAGAGGAGGAGGAGTTTGGGATCCATAATGACCTACATGAAAGAGCGAACTTCCTTGATGAGTAAATTCAACTTTTGATGCTCTAGTGTCACATTAGAACTATTTGTGCTTAAAACATCAAATCATTGCCTTGTTGATAATTCATAAGTGTTGTGGGTAATTGTTGGTTCCAATTGATGTGTGTTTGATTCACCTTAGATTAGCTGGAATAGCTCTTATCGAGTAGAGGTGGGAATTACCTTATTTGCTTGAGGACAAACAAAAGCTTAAGTTTGAGGGAGTTGATAAGTGGGAATTTTGACTACTTTTTAGCGCCTTTTAGCTTTCGTTTTAGTCCAAAAGTGTCTAATTGTATTCCCGAAAACTGATGAAATATGCTTACCTGCAGGAGTATTGGAAACTGATCCACTACGATGAAATCCAACTCAATGAGGAGTGATCTGAACAAGGACAAAAACTAGGCACAAAAGCTCAAGTGCAGACCGTAGATTTCTATCTGCGGCCCCAGAATGTGAAGGAAAATTAATAGAGCCCCAGTGCAAAGTGCGGACCGCACAATTATTGTGCGGCCGTAGAAGCTACGTAGGAGCCAAAGTTTAGAGAGTTTCATTTCAAGCTCAATAAGAAATGCGGACCGCACAATAATTGTGCGGCCGCAGAAACAGTTATGCGACCGCACCCAGGAAATGTGCGGTCCGCAGAAGAGCCTAGTGCGGCCGCACCCAGAATTGTGTGGACCATAGAACATGAGATATGCAGACCAAATCCTGAATTGTGTGGCCGCAGAGTCAACTCTTGTCAAGATCTGAAGAGAAGTGCGGACCGCACATATAATTGTGGGGCCCCAGAACCTCCGAAGGGGCAACTTCGTCTGAAAATTCTAGCTTTGTATAAATAGACTACTTTCACTAAATTAGGTCAAGTTTGGAATATTAAAAGTCCTGTAGCCATTTTTACTTGCCCCTTTAGGCAAATTTGTCTTACTTTGGTGATTTAATATTGGATGTTTATCTTTTAATCTTGCACTATGAGTTTTATCATCTTTTCTTCTTTATTTGCTTCTATACCCATTATGAGTAGCTAGATTTCTAACTAGGGTTGCGACCCAACCCGAGTGTGTAAACCTAATGGGTGTTTGATTTATTGCTTATTTGTGGTTGCGTGTTGATTATCTAGCCTTGTTCTTGCTTTTATTTGAAGATTTAATGGTTGAAAACATTATATCATGCCTAATTGACTTGGTCTCTTCTTGAGAAAGAGAGACTTAGTCTAGGAAAACTTGGCTAACAAGAATTTGGGATAAAATCAAGAGATTAATAGTCCCAATTAAAGGGCTAAACCTAGAGATAGTAAAACCTGACTTGAGCATTTTATCAACTGTTTTGTTCAATACCCATTCGGACTTGAGAAAGCCAAACTGGGAAAAATCACTCTCTTACCGAGAGGTATTGAGTGGGTACTTGAGTGTTGATAGCTATAATACACCCCGACCAACAAAACAAGCTTTACCATTTACAACCCATTAGACAAACACCTAGGTGAAGGTCATAGCCCTAGGCCTTTTACACTATTTGAAAGCAACAACAAAAACAATTTCTTAGTTTTAATTATTTATCTTGCAATCTTAGTTTAAACTAGATCTAAAATTAACCAAATCTTGTGGAAGTGTAATTTAAGATAGTTCAAGCTCATTCACCACAATATATACTTCTAAATCCCATTCATATAGCTCCCTGTGGAATTCGACCCCGACTCTCTGTTGGGTATTACTATTGCATCGACCGTCATAACCTCAAATAGAGGCGTGACTTGGATGAGATCATTTGTCCGTATTGATTTTCGGCTGTTCTTATCATGTGTTCACTTCTTGTTGCGTTCATTAGTTAAATTACGTTGTTAACTTACATTATTGAACTACCTTATTGTCATTTATTTCCTCGTATTCCGTTATTTGACTATACTATACTTTGCTTAGTTTCCCTTATCCTAGTAGGTGTATTGACCTGGCCTCGCCACTTCTCTACCAAGGTTAAACTTGATACTTATTGGGTACCATTATGGGTACTTATACTATGCTTCTTCACAGTTTTATGTAGATCCGGGTACTTCAGCTCAGGCTGGGCATCCGTGATTTGACCATACATTTCGAAGACTTCAAGGTATAACTGCTTGGCACTCGCAGGCCTTAAAGTCACCTTTTGTCCTTACTTTTACTATCGTTTATGCTTATTTTAGACAGTGTTGTACTTGGGATTTTCAGTATATTTTTGTAGAGCTTATGACTTAGTTCCACTTGTTTTGAGAATTTTGTTACTGATGTTTCGTTTTGGTGTTATGTTGAGTTTTATCTAATTATCTTACTATCTTAGTTTATTTTTTCTGTTAAGCTATCAATGAATATTAGGGTTACCTAGTCTTAGATAACATCATAAGAATGTTTAGTAGAGTCTTGCAGATCGGTATAAAGACTTTGTACTTATCTTTGAGAGGCTACATAACTGTTAGGAATTTTTTACTTCTTTGATTCCTTATTGTGCGAATTTGTTGATTTCGAAATCTAAGTCTTTGTCTTACTATTTTCTCACATATGGTAAGGACATGCACTGTCGGATCCGATGATCATACACTCGTGCCCCTGCTAGAGCCGTGAGAGGACGGGGCCGGGGTAGAGGCCGAGGAGGGGCACGTGGTGCAGCCAGAGCACCTGCCCGAGCAACAACTAAGGAGCTACCACTAGCTCCGGTTGGGGACAGGAACCTGAGGCGCCTATTGTCACCCTTGCACTTCAGGATACCTTAGCACATGTTTTGAGCATGTTCGACACCTAGCTCAGGTGGATTGATTTCCCTTGCACCAGCTACATCTCAGGCTGGGGGAGAGCTCAAACTCCTGCAGCCCGTACGCTAGAGCAGTGGGGCCATACTGATCAGGTCCCGGGAGTTTTGCCAACGCAGCCTGTTATTCTGGTTGAGCCCAAGTTTAGGGAAGAGGTATCTAAGGAGGAGGAACTGAGACTTGAGAGGTTCAAGAAGTATCATCCTCCTACTTACAGTGCTACAACTACCAAGGATGTACATGGTTTTCTAGAGAAGTGCCACCGTATGCTCCGCACCCTAGGTATTGTGGACACAAGCGGAGTTGCCTTTACTATATTTCAGCTATCAGGAGCAGCCTACAGGTGGTGGAAGGCTTTTGAGGAGGGTGGCCCAGCCGATGCAGCTTCACTCACTTGGGCTCAGTGTTCAGAGATCGTTTTGAGAGAGTTTTTTCCCATACCCTTCGGGATTCATGGCGCATAGAGTTTGAGCAACTGCTTTATGGGACTATGACAGTGTCAGAGAATGCTATCAAATTCAATAAGCTATCCTGACATGCACCTACCTTAGTTTCTAAAGTCAGAGAGCGTGCCCGCAGATTCATTGAGTAGCTCAACTATGGTATTAGATTCAGCATGGCTCGAGAGTTGGATATGCATACTCCGTTTCAGTATGTTGTAGAGATCGCGTGGAGGTTGGAGGGTATGCGGGGCTGAGAGAGAGAGGACACGGAGGCCAAGAGGCCTCAAGGTACTGGAGGATTTAGTGGTAGCTATGCTGCAGCTACAGCATGGCATGGAAAGGATATGTGAGTCGGCCAATTCATTCAGCACTTCCCGCTACTAGCAGTGCTCCGACTATTCCGAGGTTTCAGGTTTCCCATTTTGCTTTGCCACTATCCAGTGCACCTCTTACACAGGGTGCCTTCAGCGGTCAGTCTAGCTGGCCAGGACAGAGTCAGTTTCAGTATCCACGCCCATCGAGAGCTTGTTTTAAGTGTGAGGATACCAGACATATGGTGAGGGACTGTCCTAGGCTTAGGAGGGGTGCACCTCCACAGACTACACAGGCTTCACAGATTCCACAGGGTCCACAGTGTTCTCAGGCCATGGTTGCTGCTCCAGTTGCCGCTTCACCTGCACTGCCAGCTAAGGGTGCAGGTCAGGCTGGTAGAGGTCGGTCTAGAGGGGGAGTCCAGGCCAGATTCATTGCTTTTTCAGGTAGGACGGAGGCGGCCACATCTGGCGCTATCATCACAGATATGGTTCCGATTTGTCATAGGGATGCATCGGTCTTATTTGATTCGGGATCTAATTATTCATATGTGTCATCTTACTTTGATCCGTATTTGGATATATCACATGATTCTTTGAGTGCTCATGTATATGTGTCCACTCCTGTGGGAGATTCCCTTGTTGTAGATCACGTTTCTCGGTCTTGTTTACTTACTATTGGTGGTTACGAGACTAGAGTTGATCTGTTGCTATTCAATTTGGTAGACTTTGATGTGATCTTGGGCATGGACTGATTGTCCCCCTATCATGCTATTTTGGACTGTCACGCCAAGACCGTGACATTAGCTATGCCAGGTTTGCCACAGTCGGAGTGGAGAGGTATATTGGATTCCTAGCAGAGTTGTGTCCTATCTAAAGGCACAACAAATGGTTGAAAAAGGGTGTAATGCATACTTAGCCTTTGTTAAAGATGTCAGTGCTGATACTCCTACCATTGAGTCAGTTACGGTAGTGAGGGATTTCCCAGATGTGTTTCTAGCAGACCTACCGGTCATGCTGCCCGATAGGAATATCGATTTTGGTATTGACTTGGTGCCTCGTACTTACTTTTGATACTAATTCAAATTGCCTTACTGTGTCAGAAAAAGGATCCTATACTGATTCAGTATACTGCAAGACACCCTCAATACAATATTGACGATCTCACAAAGATGCAATTTTAGTTAATTGTCCTTTACTGATCTTATATTTTATGGAATCGATCCTCTTTGACTACACAAGAATATGTGGAGCCAGCCCATTTCTATTCCTCCATATCGTATGGCACTTGTGGAGTTGAAGGAATTGAAATAACAGCTTCAGGAGAAGCTTGATAAGGGTTTCATCTGACCGAGTGTCTCGACTTGGAGTGCTCCAGTTTTGTTTGTAAAGAAGAAAGATGGCTCTATGAAGATGTATATTGATTATAGGCAGCTGAACAAAGTCACAGTCAAGAACAAGTTCCCATTACCATGCATTGATGACTTATTTGACCAACTTCAGGGTGCTAGAGTGTTCTCAAAGATTGATTTGAGGCCAAGGTATCATCAGTTGAAGATTCGGGACTCGAATATCCCAAAGACTGCTTTGAGGACTCGGTATGGTCACAACGAGTTCCTAGTGATGTCATTTGGGCTGGCCAATGCCCTATCAGCATTTATGCATTTGATGAACAGTGTATTCCAGCCATATCTTAATTCTTTCATCATCGTATTCATTGATGACATCTTGGTGTATTCCCGTAGTCTGGAGGATCATGAGCAGCATTTGAGGATCGTGCTCCATACATTGAGAAGAGAAGAAGTTATATGCAAAATTCTCAAAGTGTGAATTTTGGCTTGATTTGGTGGCGTTTTGGGACATGTGGTGTTAAGTGAGGGGATTAAAGTAGATTCGAAGAAGATTGAGGTAGTGCAGAGTTGGCCCAGACCATCTTCAGCTACTGAGATCCAATAATTTCTTGGTTTGGCCAGATATTATCGCCGTTTTATGGAGGGTTTCTCGTCCATTGCTGCCTTTTTTACTAGATTGATCCAGAAGGGTGCTCCATTCAGGTGGTCTGACGAGTGTGTGGAGAGCTTTCAGAAGCTCAAAACTCCCTTGACCACAACTCCAGTTCATGTTTTGCCTTCAGTATCAGGTTCAAATACGATTTATTGTGATGCTTCGTGGATTGGTATTGGGTGTGTCTTGATGTAGGTAGGGTAGGGTGATTGCTTATGTTTCGCACAAGTTGAAGCCCCAGGAGAAGAACTACCTCATTCATGATCTAGAGTTGACAGCTATTCTTCATGCATAGAATATTTGGTGGTACTATCTCTACAGCGTTTCTTGCAAGGTATTCACAGATCATCGAAGTCTACAACACTTGTGTAAGCGGAAGGACTTGAACTTGAGGCAACAAAGGTAGTTATAGCTGTTAAAAGACTATGATATCACTATTCTATATCATCCAGGAAGGGCTAATGTAGTGGCCGATGCCTTGATTATGAAGGCGGAGAGTATGGGTAGTCTGGCATATATGCTAGTTTGGGAGAGACCATTTGCATTGGATGTTCAGGCCTTGGCCAATTGGTTTGTGAGATTGGATGTTTTGGAGCTTAGCCGGGTTATATCTTGCGTGGTTTCTTGGTCTTCTTTGTACGAGCGCATCAGGGTGTGTCAGTATAACGACCCCCATTTGTTGTCCTTAGGGACACAGTGCAGGATGACGATGCCAAGGAGGATTTTATTGGAGATGATGGGGTGTTGAGGATGCAGGGCCGGTTATGTGTGCCCAATATGGACGGGCTGGGTGAATTGATCCATGAGGAGGCCCACAGTTCGCGGTACTCCATTCATCTAGGTGATGCTAAGATGTATCAGGATTTGAGGAAGCACTATAGGTAGAGAAGAATGAAGAAAGGCATAGTAGAGTATGTTGCTCGATGCTTGAACTTCCAGCAGGTGAAGTATGAGCATCAGAGGCCGGGCGGTTTGCTTCAGAGACTTGAGATTCCCAATTGCAAATGGGAGCATGTTATCATGGATTTAATTGTTGGGATTCAAACGTTGTATGGGTCATTGTGGACAGGCTGACCAAGTCAGCACATTTTATTTCGGTTGTAACTACCTACTCTTCAGAGCAGCTGGTTCAAATTTGTATTCGGGAGATTAATCGTCTTCATGGTGTGTCGTGTCCGTCATCTGCAAGCGAGGCATAGTTCACATCACATTTCTGGAGAGCTGTACAGTGTGAGTTAGGCACATGGGTTGAGTTGAGTATAACATTTAACCTCCAGACGGATGGGTAGTCCGAGAGTGACGAGCTAAAAACACAACACAAAATTATGCTCGCTAGTCGAATATAGTATAGAAAATATCGTATCCATAGGGATTGGATCTAAATAGTGTTTTCGTAGCTTCTAGTTTTAATTGCTATCCAAGATGATCAACAATTTAGAGTTGTGTGATTTAAAACTAAAATTTACTAGAAGTCTAAACTATTGGCTAATGACAATCGTAACAAGAGTAAGCAAGAAGATATCAAAGGGAGAAAATAGGGGTTGATTGGATAGGTGTAAGATACTTGTTTGGGAATTAACTCTAGTTACTTCACTTCTATGGTTCAAGTGAGTCTCTCGAATTCACTCTATTATGTTCAAACATTTAGTAGAAAGTCCTCTCTCGATTAAGTCTCAACCTTATGATATGAATTAAGTTAAGCTTGGTGAAGATAAGCAAGAATTCGTAGTGGATTGATCCTTAGGAGAACTTCTTTCGATTATCCTCCTAACTACGTCTAAACATTAATTCAACTAGCCTCTTTCGATTACTAATAAGAATGAATGAATTCAACCAATAAGATAATGCAAAACATCACAAATTATGCTTCTTTTGATTACATAAACAAGTGAATATATATGCAACAATAAAAACACCAAAAACGCTTCAATATATAAATCTAGAGTTAATATCCACAAACAATTCTCAAAACACCAAATCCATCAATCCCTAAGGAAGAATTACTCCATGGATATGGAGAAATTCATCACAATTAAGTTTAAGTCAAATGAAAAGATAAAACATCCAAACCCTTGTCTTGAGTGAGGATGAATGGTAAAATCCTTGTGCTCTTTCTTCTCCCTCTTCTCCTTAGCTTCCTTAGGTCTAAATTGTCTCAAAAGTCTTCAAAATACCATTTTCCATGTATATATACCAAGTAGGGTCGGGCCCAAACAAATACACCTTCTCCTACCCAAAATAGGACACTTTTCTGTAATTGGACGTGCGTGGCCGCGCACTTGGAAGTGTGCCCGCGCACTTGGCCGCGCACTTTTCACCCTGTTCTGCTTCATATGCGCGCCCCATGCGCGGCTAGTGCGCGGACGTGCACGTGTGTGGCATTCTGTTGGGAATTTGGGAAAACACAAAAACATGACAGTTGTAGCCCTTTTAATTAGCTTTCCAATGATATATTGTGTAGCGCAAACAGAGTTTTGAGTGAAATGTTATGTGCATTTTACTGGACACTGCGCAATATGCCTTTTCGATTCTTCGTTTCATTCCACTATCATCCGTTGATCCCCGAACACGATCCCGACTTAATCCTTGGGCTTTTACTCAGACTTCAAAGCTCCTGACTAACTTGAATTCATTTCATAATATCTACATAGATCGAAATCACTCCTACAAGACATAAAACACACAATTAGTACAAAATACTAGCGATTAAAGCTCCAACTCAATTAAAGTGCAGTAAATTAAAGTGCGATAAGCAACTAAAATATAAGATTATAGCCTACCATCGACACCCCATACTTAAACCATTGCTCGTCCTCGAGCAATCAAACTACATTTCATAATGACACGCCCTTTTTAAACAACTCTCATAACTCGTCATACCAAGAATATTTAAAATAGACTAAGCTTAATAGTGAACATCTTCACCTCAAGAATTGACTCACAAACACCACGCATTATTCACAACTTACTCACTTACTCTAACATAGAGGTCAACGACATTATATTTCCTTCATGAATCAAGTGCCCTCACACAACAAAAGAGAGTAGTTCCACACACCATAAAAATTTAGAACAACCAGGAACTCAAGATAGAAAGAACTCACTCACTCTCAGAAACAACATTCATATGCCACAAAAGATGAACCATAAGCTTGCCCGGAGTGTACTACTCTACTAATTGAGCTCATTCAGTCAAGGATCAAGTAGAACTTTAATTGGTTGTAATGTAGGCTCCGGGACGGGTAGGATACATTTAGATATAAGAGTGACTACACCTCCCTAAGCACTTTTAATACATACATTTCATTCAAAACCCCACACTTATGTCAAAACAATACTCCACCTTCACATCAATATACATTAACTCCCAACTTCTTTAAGCACAAATACATCAAGAGTTACCACTTATCAAAGATCATTTTTCACAATCATACAACTACATAATTTTTCATTTTTCTTTTTCAATTCAAGTGGCTCTTACTTTTTTAAAACAATGCACCTCCTTCCTTATTTCAATAGTTCCACTCAAAAGCCAAACCAACCACCCCACACTTCAACTTTTACAAAGTTCATACAATTTCAAGTGCTCAAGAGAGGTAAATGGTTCAAATAAATGGTCAATTCAAACAAATGGGTAAGCTTGTAATGTTATTGCCAAAGAAACAGGATTACAGGATCAACGGGGTTAACTACGATACATAACAAGTTGGTGGGTAAACTATATTGCTGGCTCAAGAAAGAAATGCCTATATCACTTCCAAGACTGAACAAAACTACTATTTCGCTTTACAAACACACGAGTCAAGTTCTAGACATCAAATATAATGCACAGAATAACACAAAACCTCACACACATGGCACATAATTCACTCAATATAGGATTCATCAAGACACTATAGTCAAAGCAATTAAGCAAAGTTAAGATTATACAATTTAAGATACTTATACAAGAGTCAAAAACTGAGCCTAAGCATCACAACCAAAGCACTCACTATTTTCAAGGCATGTTCAAGTCAAGAGATATTGCTTCCATTTCAAATCATAGCACATGATTTTTCTACTTCTAAAAACAAAAATCTAACTACACCCGGTTCAAAACAAAATTCTTGGAAAAGAACCGCATCACAAAGAAAAACCAAGGGGTAAATTAATACACTAACTATAAAAAAAATCTTTTTGTCTTTTTCTTTCGACTTAGTTCCCTCAAGAAACCCGTCAAATTATATCCATCGTCGGGAAAAATAAAAAAATTTAAAATTTTAATGTTTTTTTCAGTTTTTCTATCTCTAACTACTAAAATTAACAAACACTAAAATACATATACATACAACATGCAAATATCCCCTATAAGTTATCACATTTCCCAATGACACACAATTAAAAAGCATGAGGTAAAGGAAATTTTCCTGAATTGTTAGTCGGGGTCTGAGTCGAAGTCTTGCTCCATTCCATGCGCCCGAACTAGTGCACACATCCACACATACAAATTCTTCTCATCCTTATTGGGGTATACCCCACCCTTGTCTTTCTCAATCACTGGCGCCTTCTCTTTTGAACTCTTCAGCTTCCATGCAACACTTGCAACTGGCTTCTCCTTTTTCCCTCCAGTTGCTACATTCATCTCAAAAGTCGTCGTTTCCTCACCCACTCTAAGCATGGGTTTTCTATCATATATATCCAATATAGCTCTACCCATTGCTAAAAATGGTCTTCCTAGGATGATGGGGACTTCCTTGTTCTCCTCTGTATTCACCACTATGAAATCTACAGAAAATACTAACTTATCCACCCACACCAAAACATCCTCTACTATCCCCTTAGGTGTTATAGTCATTTGGTCTGCCATCTTCAATGATAATGGCACCAACCTTATCACTCCAATCTCCTTCTTTAGTTTCCTGTAAATAGACAAAGGCATTAGATTAATTGAGGCACCAGAGTCATATAAAGATATATCAAAGTTAAGGTATCGTAAAACTCTCTGGATCTCCACACTTTTGTGGGAGTTTATTTTGCAATATTACACTGTAATGCTCTGTAAGTTTGACCACTGAGGTTTATTCTATATTCCTCTTCTTTGTAAGGATCTCCTTCAAGAACTTTGCATAAGCTGGCATTTGTGAGAGAACTTCCGTGATTGGCAAATTTACATTAACCTGTCTCAGTATATCTTGAAATCTCTCAAACTGCTTATCCAGCTTTTCTCTATAGAGCTTTTGGGGAAAAGGTAAAACAGGCATGTGCTTGCTCTCTTCATTGGATTCCTCTCTTCTTGAAGTTTCATCCTTTTTCTTTTTCTCAGCACCCTTCTTGCCTTTCTTCTTCTCAGTCTTTTTATCATCATCTTCAATTTTCAGCTCCTTCCCACTTTCTTTTTCAGGCGCAGCTTCTTTGTGAATTGGAGTGGAATCTTTCAGCACTTGTCCGCTTCTCAAGGTCACAAAATGTACCGTTTCATTGGGATTATTTTCAGTATCAACTGGAAGAGTACCTGGGATTCTCTCAGATAATATAGTTGCAATTTGTCCCACTTGTCTCTCCAAACTTCGCAAACCTGTCCAAAGTTCTTTGATAGCTGCACCATGAGTATCTAACCTCTCATCTGTCTTGACGATGAATGACTTCATCAGATCTTCTAACCCAGACTGAATTGGCTGTTGAGGCCAAAACTGCGGCCTCTGCTGATTCACCAAACCAGGAGCTCTTTGAAATCTGGAGTTATTTTGTTGCCATGCATTTGTTGTACCCCCAGGTGAACTCCATGAAAACTCGGGGTGCTTCTGATCCATTGCATTGAAGTTGTAATTACCAACATCATTAACTTCCTCGATCGAGGCTTAACACTCATGAGTAAGGTGTCCTATTCCACATATGTCACTTTCTACAGGAGGCTCACTGTGTATTGAAGCTAAAGTCAGCTTCCTTATTTCCTTTGCCATGGCATCAAGCTGTACCTGCACAGATGTGTTAGCATCAACTTGGTGAACACTAGTCGTTCTTCTTCTTTCAGCAACTTCAAAGGGCCACTGATTTGCATCCTCAGACAACTCATCTAGAATAGTGACTATCTCTTCTGGAGTCTTTTTCATCAACGGACCTCCAGCTGCATTGCTTAATGTTCTGCGTGACGTTGGTGTCAATCCATCCCAAAAATCCTGAAGTTGCATCTAGAGTTCTATTCCACTATGCTGACACTTACGCACTATTTATTTGAACCTCTCCCAAGCTTCAAACACCGTTTCGGTCTCATTCTTACAGAAGTTGTGGATTTCCCTTCTAAACTTACCCGTCTTAGCTGATGAGAAATATTTGTCAAGAAATTTTCTAGTCTTCTCATCCTATGTTCTAATCGATCCATTAGGCAAGCTTCGAAGCCAATGCTTTGCATCGTCTTTGAGAGTGAAGGGGAATGTCCTTAAGTAGACTGCATCTTGTGACACACCATTATATTAGAAGGTGTTCATAATCTCCTCGAAGTCCATCACATGATTGTTTGGATCTTCGTTCATCTTTCCTCTAAAGACACAACTATTTTAGAGGGTTTGAAGTAACCCCTGCTTTAACTCAAGATTATTAGCTGCAATAGGAGGTGGTCTCACACTCGAAAAGCCTTGGTTGTAGACCGGTCTAGCATAATTATCAAGTGGTCTTCCGGCACCTAGAGCTATATTTTCGAATTGGTCTGCACCCATAGGTCGATTCTATGCAATTCTTCAAGCCCTCTCCTCCTCATAGACAAGTTGTGCATTTCGAAGAGTTGTCTCCTCCGCATATCGTGCAACTTTTTCTCTTTGATGGGCTGCCTCTCTAGCAACCAAATCAACATTATCCTCATCTCCCACCATAACCTTTTTGGTTGAGGATTGCTCAACCTTCTCTGTATTCGTGGGGAGTTTTATTTCTTTCCCCAGCTGTCGCAGTTGGTTTTCAATTTCCGGTTCATATGGTAGCAATTCCTTACCAGAAGATCGAGTCATGCACCAATCTAACCTTTAGCCTACGCACTGTCAAGGAACACCAAATGTAAAAAGAGAAAAATAAAATAAAAAGAAAAATTCCTGAATTAGCACTACAAATTATTTCCAACACTATTGATTGCCAATCCTCAGCAACGGCGCCAAAATTTGACGAGGTAAAAACACAACACAAAATTATGCTCGCTAGCCGAAAATAGTATAGAAAATATCGTATCCATAGGGATTAGATTTAAATAGTATTTTTGTAGCTTCTAGTTTTAATTGCTATTCAAGATGATCAATAATTTAGAGTTGTGTGATTTAAAACTAAAATTTACTGGAAGTCTAAACTATTGGTAATGACAATCGCAACAAGAGTAAGCAAGAAGATATTAAAGGGAGAAAATAAGGGTTGATTTGGATAGGTGTATGAAACTTGTTTGGGAATTAATTCTAGTTACTTCACTTTTATGGTTCAAGTAAGTTTCTCGAATTCACTCAATTATATTCAAACATTCAGTATAAACTCCTCTCTCGATTAAGTCTCAACCTTACGATATGAACTAAGTTAATCTTGGTGAAGATATGCTAGAATTCGTAGTGGATTGATCCTTAGGAGAACCTCTTTCGATTATCCTCCTAATTGCTTCTAAACATTAATTAAACTAGCCTCTTTCGATTACTAACAAGAATCAATGAATTCAACCAATAAGATAATGCAAAACATCACAAATTATGCTTCTTTTGATTACATAAACAAGTGAATATATATGCAACAATAAAAACACCCAAAACGCTTCAATACATAAAACTAGAGTTAATATCCACAAACAATTCTCAAAACACCAAATCCATCAATCCCTAAGGAAGAAGTACTCCATGGATATGGAGAAATTCATCACAATTAAGTTTAAGTCAAATGAAAAGATAAAACATCCAAACCCTTGTCTTGAGTGAGGATGAATGGTAAAATCCTTGTGCTCTTTCTTCTCCCTCTTCTCCTTAGCTTCCTTAGGTCTAAATTGTCTCAAAAGTCTTCAAAATACCATTTTTCCTTGTATATATACCAAGTAGGGTCGGGCCCAAACAAATACACCTTATCCTACCCAAAATAGGACACTTTTCTGTAATTGGACGTGCGTGGCCGCGCACTTGGAAGTGTGCCCGCACACTTGGCCGCACACTTTTCACCCTGTTCTGCCTCATATGTGCGCCCAATACGTGCCCAGAGTGCGGCCGCGCACGTGGTTATAGAAGCTGTATCCATTTTAAATAGCTTTCCAATGATATATTATGGAGCCTAAATGGAGTTCCGAGCGAAACGTTATGTGCATTTTACTGGACACTACGTATTATGCCTGCTTGATTCTTCGTTTCATTCCACTATCATCAGTTCATCCCCGAACACGATCCCGACTTAATCCTTGGTATACACGCTCCGAGTAACTTGAATTCATTCCATAACATCTACATAGATCGGAATTACTCCTATAAGGCATAACACATATAATTAGTGCAAAACACTAGCGATTAAAGCTCCAACTCAATTAAAGTGCAGTAAATTAGAGTGCGATAAGCTACTAAAATATGATATTATAGCGTACCATCAGAGAGTACCATTCAGATCGTGGAGAATATGCTATGTGCATGCGTTATGGATTTCAGGGGGTCTTGGGATCAATTTCTACCGCTTTTGGAGTTCACCTACAACAATAGTTACCAATTGAGCATTCAGATGGCTCCTTGTGAGGCCTTATTTTGGAGGCGGTGCCATTCTCTAGTTCATTGGTTTGATCCGTGTGAGGCTAGGTTGTTAGGCACTGTTTGGTTCCGGATGCCTTGGAGAAAGTCAAGTTGATTCAGGATCGGCTTCGTACAACACTGTCTAGATGAAAGTGTTATGTTGATCGGTAGATTTGTGATGTGTCAATTATGGTGGGAGATAGGGTTTTGCTTCGGGGTTCACCCATGAAGGGTGTGATGAGGTTAGGGAAAAAGGACAAGTTGAGCACTAGGTTTATTGGTCCTTTTGAGATCGTTGCGAGAGTTGGTGATGTGGCCTACAAACTTGCATTGCCACCTAGCTTATTGGTAGTTCACCCGGTGTTCCATGTTTTCATGCTCCGGATATAGTATGGTGATTCGTCCCATGTATTAGATTTTAGCTCAGTCCAGTTAGACAAGGACTTGACATATATTGAGGAGATGATGGCCATCTTGGACAGGCAGGTCCAAAAGTTGAGGTCAAAGAACATTGCTTCAGTGAAGGTTCAACAGAGGGGTCATCCGGTCGAGAAGGTAACCTGGGAGACTGAGCACGACATGTAGAGTCTTTATCCTTGCCTATTTTCCACTTCAGGTATTTCTCTATGCACATTCAAGGATGAACATTTGTTTTAAAAGGGGGGTTATGTAACGACCCGACTGGTTATTTTGTGTATTTGTGCCCCTTTTTCCCTTTTGATGCTTCACAAATTTTATTTATGGGTTTATGACTTGCGGGGTTGGTTAGTTTTGTTCTGTGAAGGTTTTGGATTGATTTAGACCCTTTGGTTCATGGAGTATGAGCCTAGGTTGAATATGTTGACCAATATTTGACTTTTGTGAAAGCGACCGCGTACGGTGTTTTGATGGCCCCGATAGGTTCGTATCGTGAATTTGGACTTGGGCATATGCCCGAAATCGAATTCAAATGTCCCTAGGTTGATTTGACTTATGTTGCCGAAAGTTAAAAATTTGAGGATTAAAAGTTTTTCCCAAGTTTAACCATAGGTTGACTTTTTGGCTGTTGGGTTCGTAATTTTGTTTTGGGACTTAGAATAGGTTCGTTATACTATTTGAAACTTGTCTGCAAAATTTGGTGTCATTTGGAGTTGATTTGATGGGATTCGGACTAGAGGTTCTTGAACTTTTCTTTGAAATTCATGCATTTTGATGTCCGATTCATAGTTCTAGATGTTATTTTTGTGTTTTGATCATGCGAGAGAGTTCGTATAACATTTTTAGACTTATATGGATATTTGGTTTGGAGCCCCGAGGGCTCGGGTGAGTTTCAGACGTGTTTCAGAAAGGCTTGAACTCAAAATAGGTTGTTGGTATGCTGGTGCTGCAGTTGTCGCAATTGCGAGCACCAGCATCGCAATTGCAAACATGAAATGGGTCTCATATATCACAATTATGATACCTTGCTTGCATTTGCGAAGTCTGGGCTTGGGTAGGCAAGTTCGCATTTGCGAGGAGGACAAACTTTGCATTTGCGAAATCTATGTCGCAATTGCGACATCTCCTCAGTGTACCAGTAGCCGCAATTGCGAGCTTTTCTTCGCAATTGCGAACCCAGTGTCGCAATTGCAACATCTACAACTAAATAAAAGGGTTGGGAGTCGGGATATCATCTCATTTTTTCTCATTTTAGAACCCTAGACTCGGTAAGAGACAATTTGGAGAGGGGATTTTCATGAATAATCATTGGATAAATGATTCTTATTTCATGATTATATAATAGATTTAACATCAAATTTATGAGAATCAAAGAGGAAATTTGGGGATTTTTGTCAAAGTTTTAAAAAATAAAAATTCGGGTTTGAGAGTCGATTTGGACTCGAATTTGAAAATAAAATACATATATGGACTCGTGGGGTTATGGGTAGTCAGAATCTACCCTTGGTCGGGTTTTAACCGGGCGAGCTCGGGGTTGACTTTTGTTGACTTTTGGAGAATTGTGTAGAGAGCGTAACTCTATCTATTGTAATTGGTTTCTCTTGTATTGTTTGATATTATTAAGTCATTTTTGTTAGTTTTGAGCCTCGTGGAGGCAAATATTAGGGGAAAAGCTATTTTTAAGGTTTGATTTGGCCTAGTTGAGGTAAGTATCTTGTGTAACTTTGTGTGGGAGAAACTGCCCATTAGGATTGGGTTTGATTTTACTATTTGATTATGTGAAAGACGTGTACATAAGGTGACAAGTGTGTACATATGCTTCTATGTGGTAATATGACCGGTTTAGACTCTTAGGCTCTTTCATGCATTTAATTAAAAATTGTAATGTCATGTTATATCTTCCATTATTAAATTGCTCTTACATGCTTTACTTGACGTTGTTATCAAATTCTCTATATTTTATTGTTAAACATACTCTTATGTGCCTTAATTGATGTTGTTATCTCTCTTATTGTCATGCGTCTTTTATTTGTTGAGTTATTTTCATTTGGAGTAGTTATTTCACGATGTCTTTTCATGATTGAAACATTCTCATGCATTTAGATGTAGTTGTTATGTCATACTATCTTTTTCATTGTTAAGCTTAAGTTATACAATTGAATTGGAAGTTCTCTTTTCGTGGAAATACCTTTTGAGCTATTAAAGTTGAAGGTATGAAAACTATTTTCACATTGAGGTTGAAGTTGTTGGTTATTGAAATATCTTTCCTTGTTGATTAATTCTCATTCATTTTGTTATTATTGAGATTCTTGTACACATTGTAATTGAGCCATGGGCTATATGTTGTGGTAACATTGCTATTGTTGATTTTTGCAAGTTGTGGCATATGTGCACTTGTGGTGTGAGTTGTTATTATATTTTAATATTGATGCACATGCGGCGGTATAAGGATATGGGTTGATATGCATGCGGCGACAGAAGGTGGGAATTATGTGCGGGTTGCTAGTAAGGGGTTTCTTGAATCCACGCGGCAACATAAGGGGGCTAAAGTGCGTGTAGCTATTTCGGAAAAAATATTTTTAAAATAAAATTCTAATTGTAAGGCTCACGCGGTGGTATAAGGAAAGATTGTGATTTTGAGATGTGAAATATGGATACGAGGTAGTACCTCAGTTGTGATTCTTGTTATACATTCTATGTTAAAGAGGGTTGTTGGTAGGCTCGCCTAAATTCCGCTTCTGTGGACAACTCGTCGCTTCTACGGGTGTGCACCTGCGCCCTAGTGTCCGCACTTGCAACTTCCCCCTGGCCAGCTCACTTCACTTCAGCGATCTCCCAGTCTCACATGCAGCCAAGCCCACCACAAGTGTGATGACACCAGAAACTCAGATGTTCAACAACACTTCCTCCTAAGTCCAAAATAGACCCGAATCAGTGTGAATCATGCCTGGGACCCCTTCCAAATATACCATCAAGTCCCAAAATACATAACGGGCCTACTCGAGGCAACAAATTACATCACAAAATATCAAATCTACGAATATCAGCCCAATTCAAAAATATTGAATACACGAACATTAAACTTCCAAAACTAACGTCGATTCATGTCAAACAAACTCCGATTGATCTAAAATTTTGCACACAAGTAATAAATGACACAACGTACCTATTCCAACTTCCAAAACCAAATTCTGACCCCGATATCGACAAAGTCAACTCTCGGTCAAATCCATCAATCTTCCAACCCTTTAACTTTCTAACTTTGGCCAATTCAAGCCAAAATGACCTACAGATCTCTAAATTAATATCTGGACATACTCCTAAGTCCAAAATACCATACGGAAATATTTTAATCATCAAAAATCTATTCTGAAGTCGTCTACATAAAAGTCAAAGTCCGATCAACTCTGACAAGGTGGGTTGCTCTGATGGTAAGCACCCTCCACTTCCAACCAAGAGGTTGCGAGTTCGAGTCACCCCAAGAGCAAGGTGGGGAGTTCTTGGAGGGAAGGATGCCGAGGGTCTATTGGAAACAGCCTCTCTACCCCAGGGTAGGGGTAAGGTCTGCGTACACACTACCCTCCCCAGACCCCACTAGTGGGATTATACTGGGTTGTTGTTGTTGTTGTTGTTGTCCGATCAACTCTTTCAACTTAAGCTTCCAACTTTGGGACTAAGTGTCCCAATTCACTTTGAAAATCACCGGAAGCCAAACCAACTACCCCGGCAAGTCACATAACCATAATTTTATGTAGAGAATATAATAAATAGGGGAACGGGGCTAAAATACTCAAAACAATCGGCTGGGTCGTTACACATTCATTATACCTCTCCTTTCCAACTAGTTCACTTGGAACTCTGGGGACCCTACCACACCACCACATACAATGGATTTAGATAGTTCATCACTATTTTTGATACTTTTTCTAGGGTTACCTAGATAGATCTCTTATCATGTAAGGGCAATGAACTCTCAATCATTAAAGCCTTCACCAAAATGGTCCAGATCTATTTCCATTCGTCTGTTCAAACCTTGAGATCTGATAATGCATTTGAACTGGGTGGTAGTTCAGAAGCAAAGGCATTCTTCACTGAAATGGGATACTTGACCAAACTACTATTCCATATACCCCAAAACAAAAATGGGGTGGTTGAGAGAAAATACAAACATTTATTAGAAACTTCTAGAGCCTTGGTTTTTCAATCCAATCTTCCTATCAAGTATTGAGGTGAATATGTTTTAACTACCACTTATATAATCAATAGGATTCCTTGCTCTGACTTGGGCAACATTTCTCCTTTTAAGAAGTTTCATGGGCTCTCTCCTTCATATGAGCATCTAAAATCTTTTGGATGTCTCTGCTATGCCACTACTCCCAAGCCTGGCAGGGATATATTCAAATATAGGGCCATTAAATGTGTTTTTATGGGGTAGCCATGTGGTAAGAAGGGTTATAAGCTTCTCAATCTCACCAACCATTCTGTCGTTTTCTCTAGAGATGGTTTTCCATGAGCATATCTTCCCTTATTCTTCCTCTTCTTCCTCTGATCTTCTTGTTCCTCCTATACCTTTTGTTGACTGTGTCTCTTCCTTCTCTACTCTTTCCTCTTCCTTTACACCTTGTCCCACTCTTTTTTCTCCTTCTACGAGCTCTACCCTTCCTTCTCCTTCTCCTCAAACTTCTTTCCCTTCCCCTGAACCTTCTTCTCCCTTATCAGAGTTGTAACGATCCGACCGGTTATTTATCTTTCCAGATCAACGTTCCCCTAATTACGACTCCTCATATATGCTTTTACTATTTTATGACTTGTGGGGATGGCTGGTTTGGTTTTGGAAGGGTTCAGGTTGAAGTCGGAATACTTACTTCCTTAATAGTGGCCTAAGATGGTCAAGTTTAACTTGAGTCAACTATTTATGTACATGATGTCGGAACCAAGATTGGATGCTGCCAATAGGTTTGTATGATGATTTTGGACTTGAGAGTGTGTTCGGATCGATATTTGGGTGTTCCGAGAGCGTTTTGGCGCTTAATGTTGAAATTTGGCGCCTTGAAGGTTTTAGAGTTTCTAAAATTTTGTTTGAGGTAGACTTTGGTGTTATCAATGTCCGTTTGTTATTCCGAGCCTGGAACAGGTCCGTATGGTGATTTACAACCTATACACAAAATTTGGCGTCATTCCGAGTTGTCTACGTATGATTCGACTCGCCTGGAGCTAGTTGAAGAAGATTTAAGTTCATAAGTTGATTAAGTTGGTTTCGGGGTGCGATTATTAGTTTTGATGTTGTTTTATGTATTTCAAGGTTTAGAGAAGGTCCGTATTATATTTATGGACTTGTTGGTGCATTTAGACGAGGTCTCGAGTGGCTAGATGTGTTTCGAACCACACAGAGCTAAGTCTAAAATTGCAGAATTTGCTGGTCCTAGTTTCCTTCTTTGTGAACGAAGAGGTTCTCTCGTGTTTGCGATGAAGGATTAGGGCAGGGGGTGATGTTTTCTTCACCTTCACGATGTGGTCGGGGTCGTGAAGGCTTGGGACCTGAGGTCTTTGCGTTCGCGAAGCCTGTCCCACGTTCGCATAGAATAACGGGGCCTAGGTGGTCAGTTACTATTACCCTTCGCATTCGCGAAGGGTAGACCACGCTCGCCAAGCACTGGCTGGGCAAACCTTCGCGATCATGAGTCCCCCCTTGCATTCGAGAAGCACAGATTCTGGGTCTGGGCAAGTATTGCCTTCATGATCACGTGGCTCTTTTTGCGATCGCGGAAAAGGAATGTCTGGGAAGTGTTTTAATTTAAAAGCTGGACTTAGGCCATTTCCTACATTTCACACATCTCTTGGCTGATAGGAATTTTGGGATTTTGTTGAAAAACCTAGGTTTTGGTAAAAATGTGATTAGACCACAAAAATAATTATGGAATTGAATAGAAATTATAAATTTGTGTTCGTGAGGTTATGGGTAATATTTTTACAAAATATTTCGAAATTCGAGCATGTGGACCCGAGGGTGACTTTTAGGAGTTTTCCAAATTGGGTTGGGTAATTACCTAATAGTTAAATTATGAACTTTTGAGCATATATTGATTGGTTTGTATCACCTTTGGGTAGATTCGGATTGCTCGGCACCGATTTGAGGCTATTAGTGTGATTTTAGGGCGGGGGAGAGGACTTGGAAACGAGGTAAGTCTCCTACCTTACCTTGTAAGAGAGAATTATCCCTGTAGGTGTTTTAAATTGTTATTTGCTAATAATTGTGGGTACTACGTACACACGATATGCCGAGAGTCTGTACGTAGATCATGCTTATGTCCGGGTAGACTTAGGACTTTACCATGAGATACTTGTATTATTTGAATCCAACTTGTTAGTTTAATTACTTGAATTTATAATTGAAATTGGATCCGGGATTTTATGAGACCGAGCTTCATTACCTTGAGTTTTTGGCGGAATACTTGATTGTTAGTGGAAATTCCTGTGTAGTAGTCATTGATCAGAGTTTGTAGAGTTTCTCTATTCTCGTGGATCAGGCCGAACGCCTCGGCAGTATATTTAGATATATCTGTAGTTTGCGTCGGTCTACCCTCGGCAGTGTACACACTATTTTGGATCGACAGTATAATCTATAGTCCGATTATACTTGATATTTCTTTCTTAACTTGAGACTTGATAATTACTTGGTGGGTCTTATGTGTTAAAATTGGCATGTGATAATTGGAGGTTTTAAATTGATATTATGTTAAATAATCACTATTTGTTGTTTCTTATTCCATTGTTACTGTTGTATTTTATGCCTATTTATAATTCATATACTTTATTTATTGACCTTTAGTAAGTGTCCATGTCGACCCTTGTCACTACTTTTTCGAGATTAGACTAGATACTTACTGGGTACACGTTATTTACGTACTCACGCTACACTTCTGCACTAATGCGGGATCTGAGGTAGGTACATCTGGTGGCCAGTCAGGCGCGCATTCCCGTTACCCGAAGATCTAGTGGTGAGCTTGTTACACCCCATATTTTCGTACGTGAAAGTACGCCATAAGTAAATTGATGGAAGCTCAGAAATGAGATGTTACATCCCGCATTTTTGCATGTTAAAGTTTCGTCGTAAGTTAATCGACGTAAGTTCGGGAATGAGATTATTTTAATATTACAAGCATTACGCTACTTCGAACAAGTGATGAGTAAATTCGTGAAGTGAGAGGGAAAGAAAATCGAAGAAAATGAATTTCGTCAAAATTTGATAATTTGGGATAAAATACGGTCCAAGCTATAATACCCCGTATTTATGGACGAGTGCCATACAAGGTACCACATGACCATGATAGTAAGATATATAAAGTGTGTTAAAAGTGAGTAGTATTTTAAGTAATTTGAGATAATTCTTAATTATGTGGGTAATTGGTTAATTATTGGATTAGTGGAGGATTAATAAATTGATTAAGGAAAGGGGGTGAATATTTGGATAAGTTATGGAGCCCCTAACGTGGCAGCAAGCTGAGCCCAAAAATGACTCTTATCTCTCATTACAAGGTGGAATTGTAAGAGAATTCTTGTGGCTTAGTCACCACATAAGTGGGGCCCACACCCACCAAGTTAAAAGCCTCTCTAAATCATTTAAGGAAATGTTGATATCTCTACAAAGTTAGGAAAGAAGACTTCTCAAATCCAGCAAGTATGATACAAACTTTGGCATGGCAACGTGAGTACTTCATTAAATTCATACAAGACTACAAAGTAACGGATGGAATTCAAGGATTTATATGATCCCTTACAATATTTAGCAACGTGAGAATTACGATTCTAAGGGAGTACAGTGCAATCTTTCTCAAAAATATCATATGGATTTTCTTCTACTTTGATCCGCCGTTACGTGTTGTTGCAATTGACGTGTGTTAGAGGAATTTTCAAGAAAAACGGCTCAGGTATGTTAAGGCTACCCCTTCTTTACTTTTGGCATGATCTATACGACACGAGCGAAACGAGCAAATGCACAACTTCCATAAATGACTCTATTCATAGAAGTATTAGAGGTGCCTATGTTCTTGAATTCCCATGTGTCTTATTATTATATCATCTGTTCATGGGTCTTAGAAAATATGTAAGTTGATAAAGTTTATTTCATGATATTAATCAGAGGCATAATGGTCTTATGACATTCAGAAAAATTTTATTGACGTACTTCTCATGCATTGCATTCATTTATACATGCACATTGACCCATGACTAGATGGTGTTATATACGTGCATATATATAGATATATATATACAGGATATGGGAAAAGGTTACGACGTTATATACGCACCACCACCTGATCAGCTGGTATACGTTGATGATTTTGCCCACAGTGGCCGAGATGATATGATGGGATGACCTCAGAGGCTTAATGATGTTATGAACACATGTATCTATGCATGACATGACATTTATACGCACTTGCATGACATTATAAATGTTTCAGAATTTACAAAGTTATTTAAACTTACAGGCAAAATTCTTTATTCCATGTTTCATCTATGTCTCTTATGTATTGATCTTCATGCCTTACATACTCGGTAAATTATTTTTAATAACGTCCCTTTTGCCTAGGCATGCTGTATTTTATGCTCGCAGGCCCCGATAGACAGGTTGAGAGCCCTCCAAGTAGGCTATCAGCTCAACGGAGGATGTTGGTGCGCTCCATTTGTTTCGGAGTTGCTATTTGGTCAGTATCATTAGGACATGTATTGATTGGTATGGCGGGGCTCTGTCTCAACCTTTATGAGAATTATGTATTCTTAGAGGCTTGTAGACAGATGTCATATGTACGGATACTTGTATGGCCTTGTCGGCCTATGTTTTAAGTTAATAAATGATCATGTTGGCCTTATAGGCCCGTATGTCACGTGTATAAGTTGTTATATCATCTTGGGTCGTCCTATATTGAGTATTCCCTTATATTTATTCTGGTTTGCCCATGACGGCTCGTTTGGCCCATTTGCTAATGATAGTACGATAATAAAGATATGTAACGTTGGTACTCGGTTGAGTAAGGTACCGGGTACCCGTCGCGGTCCATCGGTTTGGGTCGTGACAGAGCTGCTTCTTATGCTCTATTCTGCAGCACCCATAGTCTCCTCCTTGTTGTATTTACTTTTTTGTCTATCATACTTTAGACAGTAGTTGTTGGAGGTTTTGTATAGTCTACTAGATTGCTCGTGCACTTGTGATACTGAATTTTGAGAACTGCTAATAGATATTTATTGTTTTTGTCTATTAATTTCACTACTTCACTCTTATGTTTTATTTTATGCTTTATATCACTATGGTCATTTACTCTTAGTTTCCTTATTAAGTAAAATTCATGACTTTAAAATAAATAAAATGAGAAATTGAATGGATAATTCGTCGTTGGCTAGCCTAACGGAGACGTTGGGCGCCATCACTACCTATAGTGGGAATTGGGTCGTGACATGAGTATCTTTCTCCCACTTTTTTGCCATCTTCTCCCCTACTCAGGAAGTCTAGTAGGGTCTCCCATACTCTTCCCTACCTTAATGGCTATGTTTGTTCCTATTCCCTTTCCAACCTTGTGCCTGGGACCTCCAAGGTCTCTCCTATTGAGCTACAAATGCATGAACAGTTTTACTAGCAGGCTGCCTCACATCCTGCTTGGCAAGAGACTATGCTACATGAATTCCAAGCACTAGAGGAAAACCATACTTGGGAGATTGTTCCTCTTCCTCCTTACAAGAAGCATATCCCATGCAAATGGGTTTATAAGATTAAGTAGAAATCTAATGGGTTAATTGAGAGTTATAAAGCTAGGTTAGTTATCAGAAGTGACACTCAAAAGGAAAGGATTGATTACAATGATACCTTCTTTACTGTTGTTATGTTCACCACCATCAAATGTCTTTTTTCTCTTGATGCCAAGCGTGTCTGGACTATGTACCAACTATATGTGAATAATTCTTTCCTTCATGGTAATCTCCATGAAGAGGTGTATATGAAAATTCCACTCGGCCTTCAGCTTTCTTCTTCTGTGGCTTCTAGCTCCTCTCCCATGGTTTGCAAGCTTAAAAGGTCCCTTTATGGCCTAAAACAGGCTTCCAAAAAGTGGTTTTCCACGCTGTCTGAGGCCTTGTTCTCTAGAGGCTACACATCAAGTAAGAATGATTATTCACTCTTCACCAGATCTTATAATGCATCTTTTACAGTCCTGGCTATCTATGTTAATGATATACTACATGCTGGGGATGATATTGCTGAACTTGACAGTCTAAACTTTTTCTTGGACACTCAGTTCAAAATCAAAGATCTAGGGTTTGTCCACTATTTCTTGGGTTTGAAGGTTACCAAGCATAGTCAAGGTTACTTAGTCGATCAACACAAATTTTTTTCTAATCTCTTGAATGAGTTTAAGTGCCTGCATTTTACTTGACTCCTCTTGAGTCTTCTGTCAAGCACACATCTGACATGGGCCAACTTGCTTCTATGGCTCATATATGAACAACAAAACTCATGCAAATTGACCTATCACCCTGGGGTGGGGGTTATAAAACTCATGATAGAAGGACAACTTCCCTTTCGCTGAACGGAATCAATAAAATTTCTTGATGACCGGACACCAATGCAGTACATGTATCAATTCGTGGAAGAGTGAAAGGAGCACCACTACTGAAGACCCCTCCCCCCCCCCCCAATCTTAGATATGTTGTTTGAGGGTTCGCTGCAGTTCATTGTTGTGCTTACACATAAGGCTACCTATCACGACTCCAAATTCCCACCTTAGGATGTCATGATGGAACCTAGTCCCTAAGATTAGGTAAGCTTAATATATATTGAAAAATAGCATAGATAATAACTTAAACATTAAATTAAACTGTTAACCTATCATAATAAAACTAAAATGGTAAAACTTTCCAATAACTCCCAATATTCAGTGGAACTGAGTCATAAGCTCTACGGAAATGTATTAAAATCTCTAATACACAATGTCTAATAAAAGGATAAACAGTAATAAAGAAAATAACAGAAGGGGACTCTGAGGCCTACGACGTCGAGCAGGTGTATCTTGAAGTCTTCGGAAAGTTAACTAAATGATCACTGGCGTTTGGAACGAGTAGATGTACCTGGATCTACACATAAATGTGAAGAAGCATAGCATGAGTACA
Source organism: Nicotiana otophora (assembly GCA_000715115.1). Taxonomy (NCBI): domain Eukaryota; kingdom Viridiplantae; phylum Streptophyta; class Magnoliopsida; order Solanales; family Solanaceae; genus Nicotiana; species Nicotiana otophora. The sequence goes on along the minus strand of AWOL01S0078611.1, from coordinate 107,678 downwards.
CCACAATAGTACCCAGTAAGTATCAAGCCTAACCTCAGTAGAATAGTGACGAGGCTAGGTCAAGACACCTACTAGGACTAGAAAACTTAACAGAGTATAACATAGTCAAATAATGGAAAGCGAGGAAATGAATGACAATGAAGCAATTCAATAATGTAAGCTAACGACATAATTTAAAGCAATAAAGGCAACAAGTAGTGAACACATGATAAGAACAATAAGAAATAAATACGGACAAATACAAGCAATGCAAATGAAGAGATAAAAACACTATTCAACTAACAAGCCTCTTTAACATAGAAAGTACAAGAAGAATTCCACACCTCACAATCTCATTTCACAAGTCGCAATCACAATCTTCCTTATATCATCGTGTGATCCTTGCATTTATTTTTGAAAATATTTTTTCAAAATAGCTACACGCGTTTTAGCCTCCTTTATCTCACCGCGGGCTTCAAGTAATTCCTTACTAGCAACACGCGTATAAATCCCGCCTTAGCTCGCCGCATGCGTGTCAACCCCTATCCTTATACCATCGCGTGCGTATCAATATCACAATACAATAAACAACTCGCACCACATGTGCCCATATACCACAATACTTTACCAAAATCAACAATACCACTGTTACCACACGTATAGCCCACGGCTCAACCACAATGTGTACAAGAATCTTAATCATAACAAAATAAATGAGAATTACTAAACAAGGAAAGATATATCAATAATCAACAACTTCAACCTTAATGTGATAATAGCTTTCATAACCTTAACTTCAATAGCTCAAAATGAAGGTATTCCCTTGAAAAGACAACTTCCATTTCAATTGTATAACATAAGCTTAACAACGAAAAGATAGTATGAAATAGAAACCACGTCTAAATGCATGATGACAATTTAACACGAAGAGACATCAAGAAATAACAACTTCAAATTAAATTAACTCAACAAATAAAAAGGCGCATGACAATAAGAGAGATAACCATATCAATTAAGGCATATAAGATCACGTTTAACAATAAAAGATACAACATGTGATAACAACATCAAGTAAAGCATGTAAGAGCAATTTAACAATGAAAGATATAACATGATATTACAGTTTCTAATTAAATGCATGAAAGATCCCAACAGTCTAAACCGGTCATATTAATACATATAAGTCCGTGTACACACTCATTACTTCAGGTACAGGTCTTTCACATAATCAAATAGTATAATCAAACTCAATCCTAAGGGGTAGTTGTCCCAAAAAAGTTAGACAAGATACTTACCTCAATTAGGTCAATTCAACCATCAAAAATAGCTTTTCTCCTAAAGTTTGCTTCTATGCGGCTCAAATCTAACCCAAAATGACTTACTATCATCAAATAATGCAAGAGAAACCAACTACACTAGATAAAGCTATGATCTTTACACAACTCCCCAAAGGTCAATAAAAGTCAACCCCGGACCTGCCCGGTCAAATCCCGGGTCCAAAGGTAGATTCCGACTACCCATAACCCCACGAGTCCATATATGTGTTTTATTTTCAAATCCGAGTCCAAATCAACTCTCAAAACACAAATTTTCATATTTCATTCTCATAAATTTGAATATTAAATGAAATATAGTTGAAAATTGATTGGAATCACTTATCTTGTAGATGAACATCTGCTCTCCAAGTCGTCTCCTACCGAGTCTAGGGTTCTAAAATGACAGAAAATGAGATAAAATCCCAAGTTTCTAACCTTTTGTTCAGTTGTAGATGTCGCAATTTTGATACTAGGTTCGTAATTGCGACAATAGGTTCGCAATTGCGAACCCTCGCAATTGCGGCTACTGACAAACCTAGGAGATGTCACAAATGTGAACTCACCAACCCAAACGCAGACATTGCAAATGCGAACAAGATATCACAATTGAGATACCTGAGCCCCCTATCATGTTCGCAATTGCGATGCTGGTGCATGCAATTGCCACAACTGCAGCACCAGCACACCAGCAAGTTATTTTCAGTTTAAACCTTTCCGAAATACGTATGAAACTCACCCGGGCCCCCGAGGCTCCAAACCAAACATTCACACAAGTTTAAAAATATCATACAAACTCACTCTCGTGATCAAAACACAAAATACGAATCAGACACCAAAACACATGAATTTCAAAGAAAAGTTCTAGAACCTCTAGAATTGCAAACAAGGATCTGAATCCTATTAAATCAACTTCAAATGACACCAAATTTTGCAGACAAGTTCCAAATAGCATAACGTACGTATTCCATTTCCCAAAATTAAATTTCAAACCCGATATACAAAAGTCAACCTACGGTCAAACTTGGAAAATCTTCTAAACCTCAAATTTCCAACTCTCGGCATAACAAGTCAAATCAACCTAGGGACCTCCGAATTCAATCCCGGGCATACGTCCAAGTCCAAAATCACGATACCAGCCGATACGAGGCATCAAAATACCATTACATAGTCATTTTTACAAAAGTCAAACATTCGTCAACATTTTTAACTTAGGCTTCTAAACCAAGAATTAAAGTGTCCAAATCAACCCAAAACCTTCCCGGGACGAAACTAACCAACCCAGCAACTCACAAAAGCACAATTACACATGTGTGAAGCATCAAAAGGGAAATGGGGTACAAATACAAAAAATGACCGGTCAAGTCGTTACATTCTTCCCTCTTAAAACAAACGTTCATCCTCAAATGTGCATAGGAACATACCTGGAGTGCAAAATAGGTGTGGATAACAGCTCCCCATATCGTGATCGGTCTCCTAGGTCACCTCCTCAACCGAATGACCCCTCCATTGAACCTTTACTGGAGCAATGTTCTTTGACCTCAACTTTTGGACCTGACTGTCCAAGATAGCCACTGGTTCCTCAACATAAGTCAAATCCTTGTCCAATTGGAATGAGCTGATATCTAATACATATGATGGATCACCATAATACTTTTGAAGCATGAAAACATTGAACACCGGGTGAACTTCCGATAAGTTGGGTGGCAATAAAAGTTTGTAGGCCACCTCACCAACTCTCTCAAGGATATCAAAAGGACTAATATACATAAGTCTCAACTTGACCTTCTCCCCGAACCTCATCACACTCTTCATAGGTGAAACCTGAAGCAAAATCCTTTCTCCCACCATAAATGCTACATTAGGAACCCTTCGATCGGCATAACTCTTCTATCTAGATTGTGCTGTACGAAGTCAATCCTGGATCAACTTGTCTTTCTCTAAGGCACCCGGAACCAAATCAGTGCTTAACAATCTAGACTCACCCGGTTCAAACCAACCAACTGAATAATGACACCGCCTCCCATATAAGGCCTTGTAAGAATCCATCTGAATACTCGATTGGTAGTTGTTGTTGTAGGCAAACTCTGCAAGCTGTAGAAACTGATCACAAGAACTCTCGAAATCCATAACACAGGAACGTCGCATAGCCTTCAAAATCTGAATGGTGCGCTCGGACTTCCCGTCTATCTGGGGTGAAATATTGTACTCAACTATGTGCCTCGATCAGAGATAATGGACATCGGCACGCCATGAAGATGAACAATCTCACATATATAGATCTGAGTCAGCTGCTCTAAAGAGAAAATAGTCATAATCGGAATGAAATGTGCCGACTTGGACATCATATCCACAATGACCTATACTGCATTGAATTTCTTCATAGTCTGTAAGAGCCCAACAACGAAATACATTGTAATACGCTCCTATTTCCACTCAGGAATCTCAAGTCTTTATAGCAAACCGCTCGGCCTCTGATGCTTATACTTCACCTGCTGGCAGTTCAAGCACCGAGCCACTTACTCTACTATATCGTTCTTCATTCTTCTCCACCAATAGTGCTGCCTCAAATCCAATACATCTTAGTGGCACCCGGATAAATGGAGTATCACGAACTGTGGGCCTCCTCTGGATCAACTCACGCAACCCATCCACATTGGGCATACAAATCAGACCATGCATCCTCAACACCCCATTATCTCCATTATAAACCTCTTTGGCATTATCGTGCTGCACTGTGTCCTTAAGAATGAGTAAATGGGTGTCATCATAATGTCGCGCCCTGATGCATTCTTACAAAGAAGATCGAGAAACCACGCAAGCTAGAACCTGGCTAGGCTCTGAAATATCCAATCTCACAAACTGATTGTCCAAGGCCTGAACATCCAATGCAAATGGTGTCTCCCAAACTGGAATATATGCAAGGCTTGCTCTTTGCCTTCCTACTAAAGGCATCAGCCACCACATTGGCCTTTCCGAGATAATACAGAATGGTGATATCATAGTCTTTTAACAGCTCCAACCACTTCTGCTGCCTCAAGTTCAGATCTTTTTGCTTAAACAAGTGTTGTAGACTTCGATCATCTTTGAATACCTTACAAGACATGCGGTAGAGATAGTGCCTCCAAATCTTTAATACGTGAACAATAGCTACCAACTCTAGATCATGAATGGGGTAGTTCTTCTCATTGGGCTTCAACTGGCGCAAAGCACACATCCAATGCCAATCCGTGAAGCATCACAATACACTGTATAAGAGCCCGATATTGAAGGAAAAACTAGAGCTAGAGTTGTGGTCAAGGCAGTCTTGAGCTTCTGAAAGCTCTCCTCACACTTGTCGGACCACCGTAATGGAGCACCCTTCTGAGTCAATCTAGTCAAAGGTGCAGCAATGGACGAGAAACCCTCCACAAAATGGCGATAATACCCAGCCATACCAAGAAAACTCCGGATCTTAGTAGCTTAAGATGGTCTGGGCCAACTCTACATTGCTTTAATCTTCTTCGGATCAACCTTAATCCCCTCACTTGACACCGCATGACTTAAAAATGCCACCGAATCAATCCAGAATTCACACATTGAGAATTTTGCATATAACTTCTTCTCCCTCAATGTTTGGAGCACGATCCTCAAATGTGGCTCATGATACTCCCAACTACGAGAATAGATCAAGATGTCATCAATGAACATGTTGATGAAATGCATAAATGTTGTTGGGGCATTGGTCAGCCCAAATGATATCACTAGAAACTCATAGTGACCATACCGAGTCCCGAAAGCAGTCTTTGGGATATTCGAGTCCCAAATCTACAGTATGATACCCTGACCTCAAATTAATCTTTGAGAACACTCTAGCACCCAATAGCTGGTCAAAAAGTCATCAATGCACGGCAGTGGGTACTAGTTCTTGAATGTGACTTTGTTCAGCTACCTATAATCAATACACATCCTTATGGAGCCATCTTTCTTCTTCACAAACAAAACTAGAGCACCTAAAGGTGTGACACTCGATCGGATAAAACCCTTATCAAAGAAGATCATGAAGCTGCTCATTCAACTCCTTCAACTCCAAGGTTCCATATCGATGTGGTGGAATAAAAATGGGCAGAGTGCCCGGTACTAGGTCAATACCAAAGTCAATATCTGTATCAGGTGGCATGCCCGGTAGGTCTGCTAGAAATATATCTAGGACATTTCTCACTATTGTAACTGACTCAACGGTAGGAGTATCAGCATTGACTTCTCTCCCAAAGGCTAGGCATTCATCACACCCATTCTCAACCATTTGTTGTGCCTTTAAAACGGACACCACTATGTTATGAATATAATCTTATGTACCCCTCCATTCCAACCACGGCATACCTAGCATAGCTAATATCAAGGTCTTGGCGTGACAGTCCAAAATAGCATGATAGGGCGGAAACTAGTCCATGCCCAAGAGCACATCAAAGTCTACCATATTGAGTAGCAATAGATCAACTCTAATCTCATAACCACCAATAGTGAGTAAACACAACCGATAAACACGGTCTACAATAACGAAATCTCTCACAGGCATGGACACATATATAGAATCACTCAAAGAATCACGTGATATATCTAAATATGGAGCAAAGTAAAGATGACACATATGAATAAGTGGATCCAAGATCAAATAAGACCGATTCATCCCTATGACAGACCGGAACCATACCTGTGATGACATCATCCGATGCAACCGCCTCCGTCCTATTTGGGAAAGCATAGAATCTGGCCTGGCCTTCCCTTCTAGAGTGACCTCTACCTGCCTGACCTCCACCCCTAGCTGGCGGTGCAGGTGGAGCATCAACTAGAGCAACAACCATAGCCTATGAAATCTGTGGACCTAGTGGAATCCGTGGAGCCTAAGTAGTCTGTGGAGGTGCACCCCTCCTAAGTCTAGGACAATCCCTCAGCTTATGTCTAGTATATCCATACTTAAAACAAGCTCTCGATGGGCGTGGCTGCTGAAACTGACTCTGGCCTGGTCGGCTAGAATTACTGCTAAAGGAACCCCATGCAGGAGGTGCACTAGAAAGTGACTGTGCAAAATGGGCAACCTATGACCTCGAAACAGTTGGAACACTGCTAGTAGCTGGAAGTGCTGAATGAACTGGGTGGCTCACATAACCTCTGTCGTGACGGGCTATAACAGGAGCGCAAGCACCACTATATCCTCCAGAATCTCGAGGCCGCTTGGCCTCTATGTGCTCCCTCTCTTGGCCTCACATACCCTCCATCCTCTAGGCGATCTCTACAACCTGCTGAAATGGGGTATATGTCTCCAACTCTCGATCCATGCTGAATCTAAGGCTATAATTGAGCCCCTCGATATGAATCTGCGGACTTGCTCTATGACAGTGAAAATTAAGGCGGGTGCATGTCGGGACAATTCACTAAATCTGATAGCATACTCTGATAATATCATAGTCCACTGACACGGTTGTTGATGCGAGACTATAATTATATATTTTTAGTCAATTACTTACCTTACATTTTGGTACTTTAATGCTAAATTGTACTGTGTTTGTGCGTAATTGAATTTATTTTATGTGTACGTATTTTGAAGATAAAATTTGAAAGCAAAGTAAATATTTTGAAGCAAATATTGACTCATGATTATTTAAAGAGGTGGAAAGATTAGAAAGTGGACTGAAGACAAAATATATACAAAGAGAAAAGTGACATAAAGAAGCTTAAGAAATTCGATATAAATTAAAGAGATGCTAAAGCAAAGGATTTCAAAGGATTGGAAATAAATGCAAAATAAGACAAAAGATGAATGCAAAACTTAGGCAGAAACAACAATAATTACGAATGACGCGTGAATAGCTCCTCGCGATGCAGTGCGCTAGGCGAGATTGTTTTCTCGCATCAAAGCTCCCGTCGCGCAGCCTAGCGCGAGGTGCTTCGTGCGTTTCACGGTGCGACGCGCGGAGTCCGTGTTTCGAGGCTAATTTATGTCCTTTTTAGTTTTGGAGTGGGTTCTTTTCTCTAAGCTTTGTCCAATACCTATAAATAGTCCTTAAATACAATTTTTATACAACTTTTGACCAAGGAGAGCACAGAGCCGCCATGGAGGTCGGATTTCATCTTTTCTTCTATCAAATTTAATAATTTTTATGTTTCTTTAGATGATTTGTTGTTTGGTTACCATGTCTATGTGGAGTTAAACTTCACGTTCTAGGGTTGTGGTTCTTTCATGACTATTGTTATTTAGATATTGATTTTGGTTTCTTGATTTATTGTATTAGTTTATTTATTCAATCTTGCACTTAATTATTTGATTGCTTGATCACTTATTGAATACTATCTATGAATCTAGAGTTGAACTCCGAAGTGAGAATTCTAGATTGCACATAGGATTAAGTAGAGTAAGCTCTTGAGCCCGGGCATCGGGAAATGGGTTCGCGGCCAAGATAGATATATGTTAATTGACTTGCTTGGTTATTATAAGGAAATTACGAATCCATTCTTGTTGATTCTAACTCTATAGACATATACGCGTTAGGTTAGCTTTAATAGGCGAGAAAGAACTCAATAGTTTTTTAGGAGAAATATTAACCCCGATAACCAATAATCTAGATAAATTAATTACTCAATTCAATTGAAGAATACAATAGAATTGTTAGATAGACTATAACCCTAGATCGTTTTTATCACATTGACAACATAAAAATTTGCCCTTCTTTTGTTAAGAGTTCATTATTTTATTTTATTTTTAATTTGATTAGAGTCAAATACTTCTAATTTTAATCCTTGTTTAGATAATTAGGATTGTTTAATCTAGTCAATATTTGATAACAAGTATTCGTGGGTTCGACATCCGACTTCTAGTCACTTTATTACTTGAGAATCACGTATACTTGCGTGTGCGTTTGGCCGAAACATATTTTTGGTACCGTTGCTGGGGACATCGAATTAGCTATTTTCCTAGATTAGGATTTTACTTTTTATCTATTCAAGTTTTTGTTTTACTTTAGTTTAATATTATTCTTTTTACAAGTAGTGGAATGATAAGTATTCTTATTTTTTTTTATCCTTGTCCATATTGCAAAGGGCCCCACTTATGGCGACAGTACAAATATATTCTCAGGAGCGAGTTATGTACACCATTTCAATCTTGTACTATTTGTAGTGGCTATTGAAATAATTGTTTGAAGTATTGTTATCCTACTCCAATCCCTTCTTATAATGATTCTAATAATATTTGTGAGTTTGATAGAATTAACGAAGTGTAAGATGTGGAACATAATGCTCGTATGGATATGTACTTGCAATTATTAGAGGATTTTGGGGGTCTCCGTGAGAAAATTACTGATGGGATGAAACACTTAATGGAAGGGAGAGCTGAACTTGGATAAGAGATTGACCAATTTGGCACTGCTATTCACGATTTGGAGGCTCAATTGAGTTCAAAGATTAATGCGTCTAACGCCCAACAAAATAGTTATGTCACGACCCTAATTTTTTATCTTAGGATGTCTTGATGACACCTAGCCTCTAAAACTAGGTAAGTCTACATTTAATAATAACTTAACAGAAATAGTAAAACACAAATACTAAAGTAAAACTGATATACTCATATAACCTTCCGAAATAGGATCTCAACAACACTTCTCCCAAAACCGGTGGAACTGAGTCATAAGCTCTACCGAATAATCGAGAATGTCTACTACAACATTGTTTGAATAAGAAATACAACAGAATGAAAGGATAATGGAAGGTAACTCCGACACCTACGGACGTCGAGTAGATATACCTTGAAGTTTTTGGAAAATAACTACAATCAATCACTAACATCCAGCATGGGCAGACGTAGCTAGATATGTACAAAAAGATGTACAGAAGCATAGTATGAGTACACCACAACGGTACCAAGTATGTATCAAGCCTAACCTCGGTGGAGTAGTGACGACGCCAGGTCAAGACACCTACTAATACATAATAAACACAAAAAAAATACAATAATGAGAAGTAATGGAAAGTGGGGAAATAAATGAGAATGAAGCAGGTTAATAACATAACTAATGAAAGAATTGTAAGCATAGAGATAATAAAAAGAAAGCAAATAAAGAGAACCACAATAGTCAAATATAGACAAAATTGGTAAGACAGTGAAGAATAAAAGCAACAATGACTATTCCACCATTAATTCTTTTCAATATGAGATGCACAACAAGAATCGCAATCGAGGTACCATCTCGTATACAACAAGAATCACAACCGAGGTACCGCCTCTTACACAACAAGAATCACAGCCGAGGTACCGCCTCGTATTCACTTTTCACAGTTTCAATCACAATATTTCCTTATACCGCACGTGAGCCTTACATTTAGATGGTTGTAAAAATATTTTTTCGAAATAGCTACACGCACTTTAGCCCACCTTATGAAGCCACGTGGCTTCAAATAATTCCCTTACTAGCAACACGCACATAAATCTCACCTTATATCGTTGCATGCACATTAACCCCTATCCTTATACTGCTGCATGTGCATCAATATCACAACACAATAACAACTCGCACCACAAGTGCTCATATGCCACAACTTACCTAAAATCAACAATATCAATATTTCCACAACAAATAATCCATGGCACAACCATAATGTGTACAAGAATATCAATAATAACAATGTATATGAATTGCTCAACAAGGAAGATATCTCAACAATTAATAACTTCGACTCAATGTGATAACGGCTTTAACAACTTTAACATCAATAACTCAACAAGGAGATAATTCACGAAATAAAGACTTCAAGTAAAAGTAATTCAACAATTAAGGATGTAACAAGTCAATAAGGAAAGCAAAACTTCAACTAAAACATAAGATCAAAGTATCAAGCAAGATGTAGAACAAGTATTAACAAAGTCAAATAAGGCATGTAAGGATAGACTAATACAAGTAAGAGTAGATTGACAATGAAAATTAAGACATGATACGACAATCCAATTAAAGGCATGGAAAGAGTCTAATAACCTAAACCGGTCAAATATCCACACATAACCCTGTACCCACTCGTCACCTTGCGTACACGGCTTTCACATAACACAGATAACACAATCAATCCCAAATCCTAAGGGGTAGTTCCCACACACAAAGTTAGGAAAGATACTTACCTCAACTAGGCCAACTCATCCCTCGGAAATAGCTTTTCCCCTAAGATTCGCCTCTACACGACTCAAATCTAAAATAAATTGACTTAATATCATCAAACAATGCAAGGGATAATTATTTAACCTTAAAAATGAGTAACAATAAAATTTGTACGCGGTTTAAAAGACACGTGATTTAATTTAACACGAATGATCTGAGAACAACAAATAATTAAATTAAAGAGGGATAAAATGATCAAACCAAACACGATGGAATAAGTAAGCTTGATTTTAAGTTGAACACTGAAACTGGCTTCGATCGAGCCCTAGATATGGGCTCGGTTGGTACTAAGGAGAAGGGAAATTGAAGAACACTTTGAACAACATCTAGAAGACAAAAATGAACTTTATTGTTTTGATATGCGTGCCAACGATAGTTTAAAATATAAAAGTTTTCCCCTTTATATAATAGAAGAGTTTCAATTCTAGTACAAGTTTAAATAAGGTAAAAATCTTCTCTTTTCGGTAAATGTCGATCTGCAGTTGATATCGAATGAGATTTGGGCCGTAATATCTGGTTGAGGGCGGATATTATGGCTCCCTGCTCATCGTGCTTAACCGTTTCTCTTTTTTCCTTATTCCCGAAACTTTACTCTGCCTGGATCCGGTGTTCAGCCATGTCTGATCCGGGATGCACCATTTGTTCTCCCCAAGCTCCGAAACAAGGAACCCTTCAGCTTCACTCAAGTTGCGCCATACCATGCTTCCCTCTCGTTTCTTTACTGGGAAATCGGGGGTAACATTATCTCCAATTTTATCCATACCCATATAGTCCCCGATTTTGGAGAGCAGATTTATTGAAGTGACGAGAAGTGATTAATTGACACAGGTTCCTTCCTCTATACACTGCAATCGGGTCGATGAGTTAGTGAAATGTCCCATAAATCGCGTCATTTTCACTTCGAACACGTTTTAGCTGTCAGTTGAAAGTCCTCGAATACAAACGTCACACATTAATTACCTCCCCCTTAAAAGTTTTGGTTTGTTTTTAACTATTTTCTTTACGATCTTAAACCTTCTTAAGTTACCCCCCAAATCACTTGCTTATAATCCATTTTCATACATTGTTCTTCACATCGTTATATCTTCATCTTCTCATCTTCAAATCTTCATACTTTGCCTTTGAATCTTCAAGTTTGACCTTCAAACCTTCATTCTCATCTTCAAACCTTCATACCTTCATCTTCATACATTCATATTCCCAGAATTTGATGGCAAAAACTTTGAAGTCTGTGTCCCAACAGGCCGACCCTTAAACTTCTAACCCACCATGAATGTCGAGGTGGTCGTACTTGAAGCGGCCCCGGAACCTCCTCTAGAGAATTTCATCCTTGGAGGATGCTCTATAGAGAATGACTTTAAGGTTGAAAAATCGTCCAAGCAAGGGGACCGCGGTGAGGAGGTGTGGAGGCACATATGCTCCATCACCAAGGACACACTCCCGATGGTTCGGGAGGGCTGCAAGTGGGAGGGAAAGGAAGTGGCCAACCCTGGCCCGGATAAGGATATCACCACACATGTGGAGGGGTATTTAAATGTTTATACATACCCATTCACGCTTGTCCCGATGGATACAATAGTCCTCGACTTCTGCAAAGGGTATGAGGTCTGCCTCGAGCAGATTCACCCGTCCTTCAGAGGATCGTGATCCTCCTCCGTCACTTTGTCAATAACACGGAGGAGCCTCGGTTTACCATCAACCACCTTCTTTTCCTCTCAAATCCCTGAATCTTTTGAGAGGGATTAATCAAGCTCGTCCGTCGGGCAAAGAAAGCTCCATTCTCGAGAATTGATGAAGACATGGATCAAGGCTGGCAGGGGAGATTTGTTCAGGAAAAGACCGAGGATCTCATTCTCCCCGAGTTCATGTCGTTCCTTGAAAAGTAGAACCTAACCCGTAATTTCCTCTTCTTTTGAGTATTTAGAATACTTTTTGGATTTTGTTCTTCTTTCTCATTGCCTAGTTCTACTGTCATTCAGCGGTTGCCCGAGTCCCCAATGCATTTCCCCGCTTCAAAGAGTAGGCCGAGGGGATATGTAAATAGTTATCGTACTTCGAGCGTGAATGGCACAAACTCTCAAAGGGCAGGTGGGAGGCTCGTTCCCATGGTGAGTGTTCTCCCCCCGATCAAGTTTCCTTTTCTATTCAATTGTCATCTTTACTAAGTCCCTCTCTTCCTTCCACAGGTTTGCCCAAGACTACTGAGCTTCGGGTAGCGGACGAGGCACAATATTCACATGCTAAACCCTCTGCCTCGGGACAACCTGAGGCCACTGTGAAGAAGGAGGAGAAAAAGAGAAGAAATGGGTGGTTGTTTGGTTCCCCGAATGTGAACGTCGAGGACAAGAAGAAGAGGGTCATGGTCAGGGTATTAAAGAGCAACAAGAAAAGTACTCGGGCCAGGGTACCGGATCCCGAATGGCTTTACCGGCTCAGGGACTACCCTGAATATGAAGACTTGGAGTTCATCGCCCATGGGCCGGCCATTGATGCAGAAGAGCGGGCAACATCGGGGGGAAGTGATTGGGAGGCTGAACCCTTTTTGGCTAGGGAGATCAAAGGATAGCCAGTGCCTACGGCATCTCAAGAATCTACTCCTGCTCAGAGAGAAGTCGTCGGTGTCATTGACATCCCGGAATCACCGTCTCACATAGAGTCTTTATTTGACGAGGTTCAGACCATCAAAGAGAAACCAACCGAGACATTAGGGGCTGCAAACTAGGCCCTCAACCTGTTCTTTGAAGGCATGGATATCAGTGCATTGGAGGACAACCCCAGGTTCGGTCACCTCGAGATCCCGAAAAAAGATGTGCTATCGGAGTCAGGTGGGCCGAGCTCGAGCCCAAAGCTGATGAAGCAGTTCCCCACCCCGAGCATGGATCCCGACCGCAAATGAATGGTTATGTTTACGATCCCGGCGGATACCCGGGTGTTGTCCGGACCGGTTGGCATTGCTAGCTATCTTTTCTGCTTGGTGATAGAAGAGGAGAAAGAAAAGATGAACGAGGTGGATGCACCGAGCCTTTTCAACGAGGCACAACAGGCGCTGAACAGGGTATGCTTTTCTTTCTTTGTATCCTTTGAGGGGTTCATTTAACCTTAGCATATTCTTGTGATCTCATCAATTTTGTTTCTCAAGCCTCGGTGCTTCATCATAAGATCTTCCATCGGTCTCAGATGGAGGTGAGCCAGCTTGAGTTCGAGCTCAAGGAACAGGTCTGACAGAAGGACATGTACCAAGCTATTAACGATCAAAGAGACGAGGCCCTCAAGGACCTCCCCATCCTCCAAGCTGAGCTGGGAAAAGCCCAAAAGGAGGCCTCGTCGGTGAAATAGGAGCATGCCATTCTAGTAAAAGAGGTAAGTGTATTTGAGATTAATAACGAGAGGTTAAGCGTAGTAGCTAACGCCACAACCTCACAAGACCAAGAGAAGATAAACATGATCGACTAGCTCCGGGCCGAGATGAACTAGCTCAAAGCCTCGGCCGAAGTGTTGAGAATCAAGATGGATCTACTGGCCTCGAAAAAGGAGGCTACTAAGGAGGAGTTGGCATCGGCCAATTACCAGCTCAGGGTGATGAAGGATAAAGCCGACAAGTGGTCCCGGCTAAACGATGAGCTCCGAGCACAACTGGACTCGGCCGTCTGGGAATGGTATGCCCTCGGCCGGGAGTATACCGCGTTGAAGTACAAATTGGAGGCAACTTCGAATGACTCCTATGAGGTTCAGGATATGCTGGCCCAATACAAGAATGACGTAGAGATAGTTGAGGCCCGTTTAATAACAAAGGCCGAATATGTAAAGTGACTATCTCGGAGGTAGACCCTAGAAGAGATTCAATCCCAGTGGTTCGATCTATTGGCCGAGATCAAAGACGCTAAGAGGCTCGAGGCCAAGGCCAAAGAGATATATGAGCCCGAGGGTTCAGGCAATGAATCGGGCTCAGATGAAGACTAGGCGGAGATGCCTTAGTTTATTTTATTTTATTTTTTTTTGTACATTTTTTTATTTTGAGGTCGTTTTACTATGCCTCTATAAATACTTTTGGCATATATAAATAAAATTTCCCTTCGGCTATACTGTGTCTTTTACTTTTCAGCATCCGCTTACAAATCTTTGTTTGAAAAATGTCATTAATGCCTTAGCATAAAATTGGACATAATTTAGATTGTTTGTTCCACCAAAGACCGAATGAGGCCTGGTTTAGATAACAACTCTGAGTTTCTTTAGCTTCACAATATCTAATAAAAAATGAAGACTTTAAAATATTTGAATGTTTCAACTGGATACGATGATGTTTTGATGAGGGTGGCCTTTTTTATAGGTTTTAATTATGTGTAAGGACGTTAATTTCTACGTACGTACTTGGACGTCTCTGAGCCATTTTAAATTGGTCGTAGCCTTTCACGTTTGGGCCTTGCCTAATAGGTTTGGTGCCTCCGAGATTCGATAGCTTGAGCTATCCAATCTTATTATCGGACAGTAGTCCCCAATTAGGGGAGGCTCGTGGGCTCTAGGATTCTGAACCCATTATTTGTTCTAAGTATCTTGATGATAATATTGATGGTGCAAATGTGAAGTGATGAAATATTGAGGGCAAATTTCTTTCATTACTTTTCATGTAGAGTACAAGATCGAGGGCACAAAAGCTTCATGCCATGGCAAGAAAGAGCTATACGAGCACGGTTCATTTGACTGTTTAACCCTTGCAATAAATTGTAATATTCAAGCCTTATCTTTTAACATCAAATAAAAATGCCTTCTAAGGATCCTGACTTAAGGCGTAGTGGTTCCCCTAGCATTCGAGACTAAGCTCATGAGGACTCGATTATTATCGATCCATTATGTGTGATCAGCAATCCCAGCCTCAGACCGGTCTTCGAAACTAGGGTCGCACATTTTATCGTTGCCTGGTTAAAAACCTTGCCGTAAAACCCACTTTGGGAAAAACCGGTCCAAGGGAAAAAGAGTGCAACACGTGCTTTCAGACCTAATCGTCGGATTTAACCTAGACCGAATACCTGCATGGGTTAGGCCAAAGCATAACAAATTTCAAAGGAAATTGTGTGCGTACCTTAGCAGTAGTACCGCTTTAAGTGTGCCACATACCAGTTGTTCGGTAGATGTATAATGTTCCCTGACTCGAGCTTATATGAACCTTTCCTGGTTATACCGGCAACTCTGTACGGACCTTCCCAGTTAGGGCCTAGTTTCCCATCGTTTGGGATCTTGGCGTGTAGCGTAACTTTCCATAATACCAAGTCCACAACTTGGAAATGTCGAAGGTTAGCCCTTCGATGTACTATCTCCCCATTCGCTACTTTTGGGCTGCTAACCGGACGAGGGCAGCTTCTCACCTTTTGTTTGATAAGTCCAAGCTCGTGCCCATTGCCTCGTCATCATTCGACGTCTTGGTAGCGTACTGGAATTAGGCTAGGTTCCCCTACTTCGACCGGGATTAGAGCTTCTGCATCGTAGACAAAATAGAATGGGGTCACACCAGTGCTTGACTTCGAAGTCGTTCGATATGCCTCCAAGACCTTAGGCAAAATTTCTTTCCACTTTACCTTTGAATCGGTCAATCTCTTCTTCAAGTTTTTTAGTATAGTTTTGTTTGTTGACTCCTCTTGACCGTTCCCACTAGGGTGGTAACGTGTTGATAGGATCTTATTAATTTTGTGGTCTTCGAGAAAATTACTTACCTTGCCGCTGATGAACTGCTTCCCGTTGTCGCAAGCAATCGCGGTCGGTATCCTGAATCGGCATATTATATGATGCCACATAAAGTCGATGACCTCTTTCGCCCGAACCTTCTCTAATGCATGTGCTTCGACCCACTTGGAGAAATAATCGGTCATGAGTAATATGTATTGGGCTTTACCGGGTGCCCATGGCAAGGGGCCGATGACTTACATCCCCTATTTCATAAACGACCATAGTGATAGGACTAGGTGAAGCATTTCCCCTGGTTGATAAATTATTGGGGCTTGCATTTGGCATTCGTTACATTTTTGAATGAAGTCTTTCGCATTATTCTCCATCTCGTTCTAGTAATAATCGGCTCTGATCAATTTTCGAACCAAGGATTCCGCTCTTTATTGGTTTTCACAAGTACCCTCGTGTACTTCGCTCATTGCGTAGTCGGTCTCCCCCAGACCCAATCACCTAGCTAGTGGCTCAAAAAAGGATCTTCTGTATAATTTTCCCTCGACCAAGCTAAACCTGACAGCTTTAGTACGTAGGGCCCTTGATTTCTTAGGATCCGATAGCAATTTTCCTTTCTCAAGGTAGTCTATGTATTTGTTCCTCCAGCACCAAGTCAAGCTTCTCGAGTTCACCTCGGCTTGACCTTCTTCTACCACCGAGTTAATCAATTTCACTACTTCTCCGGAGTCAAATTCGTCGGAGTCGACTGATGATCCTAAATTGGCCAACGCATCGGCCTTGTTATTTTGATCCAGAGGTACGTGTTGTAGAGTCCACTCCTTGAATTAGTGTAATGTCACCTGCAACATATCCAAGTATCTCCGCACCCGTTCCTATTTTACTTCAAACGTCCCCTTGACTTGGTTGATGACAATGAGAGAGTCACATTTGGCCTCGATCACATTAGCCCCCAGGCTCTTAGCCAGTTCTAGACCTCCAATCATAGCCTCATATCGGCTTCGTTGTTAGTCAATTTTACAATTCTAAAATACTGCCTTATTACGACCCGCAGGTGGTTTTAATGTGATGCCCAGTCCGGACCCCTTTGTGGTGGAAGCATCGTTAGTGAATAGGGTCCAGATCCCCGAGATAGTCCCCTAGGTGAGCAGTAATTCCTTCTCAACCTCGGGGATCAAGGTCGGCGTAAAGTCGGCCACGAAGTCCGCCAAAATTTGAGATTTTATGGCGGTATGGGATTTGTACTCGATATTGTACCCGCTAATTTCTACGGCCCATTTGTCCAGCCGTCCCGAGAGGTCGGGTTTGTACATGACATTTCTGAACAGGTACGAGGTCATGACACATATGAGGTGACACTAAAAGTACGATTTAGTTTCCTAAATGTGCTTAATAAGGCGAGCACTAATTTTTCTAAGTATAGATACCTTGTCTCGGCATCGCCTACGATTTTACTAACATAATAAATAGGAAATTGCATACCTTCTTCTTTCCGGAATAGGACACCACTTTCTGCCACCTTGAAAATTGACAGGTAAAGATACAGTTGTGCAGTAAGGGAGGGCTCGATAGGTATCACTTGAGTTCTTCTAAAGCTTCACTGGCACTCCAGGTTCTAAGAAAAGTCATTCTTCTTTTTCAATAATGAGAAAACCGGCGGTTCTTGTCTGACGACCTCGAAATAAATTGGCCCAACACGGCTATCCACCTGGTCAGTCTTTGTGCTGCCTTAAAATTATCAACTACAATGATATCTTCTATAGCTTTTATTTTGTCTGGGTTGATCTCTATTCCCCGGTTGGATACTATGAACCCAAGGAACTTGCCCGAGCTGACCCCGAAAGCACACTTCTCTGGGTTTAGCTTCATATTGTATTTCCTCAATATGTCGAAGGTTTCCTGCAAATGCTCTAAATGGTCCTGCTCGTAGGGACTTAACTAATATATCGTCAATATAAACCTCCATTGATTTCCGTATTTTTTCTTTGAATATCCAGTTAACTAGGCGTTGATACGTGGCACCGGTGTTTTTAGCCCAAACGGCATCACGTTATAATAGTAGGTGCCGAATTTGGTTATGAAAGAAGTATTTTCTTGATCGCCTGCGTCCATATGAATTTGGTTGTACCATGAATAGGCGACGAGAAAACTCAGTATATTGTGTCTGGCCGGCACATCAATCGTTCGATTGATGTTAAGCAAAGGGAATGAATCGTTTGGACATGCTTTATTTAGATCCTTATAATCTACACATATTCTAAGTTTGTTTCCTTTTTAAGGTACGACTACTATGTTATCTAACCAATCCGGGTACTTAACTTCCCGGATGGAACCTATTTTCAAAAGTTTAGAAATCTCATCTTTGATGAATGCGTGTTTGACCTCGGACAACAGCCTTCTCTTTTGTTTGACCTGGTGGAACTTTGGATCCAGTCTCAATTTGTGAGTTGTCACCTCCGATGGAATCCCTATAATATCTAAGTGGGACCGGGCAAAACAATCAGCATTATCTTTAAGAAAATCAATAAGTTTTTTCTTGAGCTCGGGCGTTAATCCCGTGCCCAGTTATACATTTTGATCCGGTAGGTGCTTGATCATTATAACCTGCTCAAATTCCTCGATTGTCGATTTAGTGTCATCAGTGTCATCGGGTGCTATAAAAGATCTCGGGAGGTCATAATCATCTTCCTCGTTCGCTATGTGATCCCCCTAGTTTTTGACGTCGAAATCACGGCACCGGGATTACTTCATCGACATCGAACATCTCCTTCACAACCGACTGTTCACCGTAGACTGTTTTGACTCCTCCCGGAGTAGGAATTTCAATGCTTGATGTAAGGTTGAAGGCATTACCCTCATGTTGTGAACCCATAGCCTTTCGAACAAGGCGTTGTACCTCATATCCCCCTCAATCACGTAAAACTTTGTTTCCTAGCTGGTCCCGGCACCGTTCACTAGTAAAGGTATTTTACCCTTCATCGTCTCGCATGCCATGTTAAATCTATTCAACACCCGGACCACCGGTACGATTTGGTCCAATAATCTCAGTTGTTCTATGACCCTCCATCAGATGATGTTAGCCGAGCTACCTGGATCAATCAACACATATTTAAATCGAGATTTATTAATAAGCATAAATATTACCAATGCATCATTGTGAGGCTTGATGATGCCCTCAGTATCTTCATTCCTAAACGAGATGGTCCCTTTCGGGATGTAATCCCTGGTGCACTTTTCCCTTGTGATAGAAACTTTGGTGTGTTTTATCATTGGCCCTTGTGGGACATCCACTCCCCCAATGATCATGTTGATCACGTGTTGGGGCTCCTCTTGTTCAACCTGTTTGTTGGCGTCCCTATTTGTGAAATGATTTTTGGCCCGTTCGCTTAGGAATTCTCGAAGATGCATGTTGTTGAATAATCGAGCCACTTCATCCCTTAGTTGTCGAGAATACTCGGTCCTACGACCGTGAATACCGTGGTACTTACTCACCAAGCTATGATCCCTCTGTGCGGGATCGAACTAAAGTGGTCTAGACCACTTGGTCTCTTTGATGCGACCTATGGCCAACACTATACTTGTAGCATCCATGTTGAAATTGTACTTCGATAATCTCAGTGCTTCCCTACCCCCGAGCGAGCTGTCAAAACCACTTTTACTCATCAGACCTTGGTTTCTCAGTCCTTGATCATTTCTCCTATCGTTCGAGTGGCGACCGGATTCGTTTCCCCTTTTGTCCGAGCCGTATGGGTAATGCCAATCTCAGGCCGGCCTTCTCTACTGGTTGATAATCCTCTTAGATCTATCATTAACTATGTTGGGGTAAACAGACCCCCAGGGGGGCCCTAGTTAGTCATCCTCGACTCTGATCTTCAACTGATACCTATTATGGACATTGGCCCAAGTAACCGCCGAGTACTCTACCAAGTTTTGCTTCAATTATTGAGAAGCAATGGAACTTCGAGGATTAAGACATTTAGTAAACGCCTGAACGGCCTAATCATTTGTGACCGGAGGCAGGTCCATTCGCTCCATCTGGAACCTCAACATGAATTCCCTAAGCATCTCGTTATCTCTCTGCTTGACTTTGAAAGGGTCTGATTTCCTCGTCGCAACCTTGATGGCGCTTGCATGAGCTTTTACGAAATCATCTGCAAGCATAGCAAATCAATCAATAGAATTCGGAGGCAAGTTGTGATACCATATCATCGCTTCTTTGGACAAGGTTTCCCCAAATTTCTTCAATAAAACTGATTTGATCTCGTCATCTTCTAGGTCATTCCCTTTGATTGTGCACGTATAGGAGGTTACATGCTCGTTTGGATCTGTGGTCCCATTATACTTGGGAATATCAGGCATTCATAATCTCTTCGAGATTGGCTTTGGAGCTGCACTGGGGGGAAAGGCTTCTGAATGAAGTATTTGGAATCCGGCAGAGCTCCCGGGATCTGATCGACCCTGGAATTGTAAGTTTCCACCTTCTTGTCGTGGCCTCTATCTTTTTCTCACCAGACTCCACCCACTTTGTCAGTGATTTGAATAACTTTATCACCTTGGAAGTTTTCCTGGGCCCGAATACATCTGGTTCCACAGCAATTTGTTCATCCCTTCGAGTGTTTTCTCTAACCCGCTCGGGCTCGATCCGGTTAGGGATGTGACTTTAGGTCTGCAACTGCGCTATTTGTCACTTGCTGAGCTTGCAACATTTTAAAAATCAACTGCAAGGTAACCCCATCACCTTCCCCTTCGGGTACTTCTCGAGCCGATAGCCTGGGTGCCCTGCGAATGCTATTTTTGGGGTCAGTTGGTAGGTTGATGTTGATGGCAACCTGTGAGTTAGCGTCGACCAGATCAGCGACTGGGACACCATTGGGATCAACATGGGGCACATCATTGCTAGGTACCACATTGTTGTTTTCACAAAGAACAAACATGAACGTGGAGATTCGTATTAAATCACTATCTTTTTTCCCACCGTGGGAGCCAAACTGTTTACCCTTAAAAATGAGTAACAATAAAATTTGTGCGTGGTTTAAAGGACACGTGATTTAATTTAACGCAAATGATCTAAGAACGACAATTAAATATATTAAAGAGAGATAAAACAATCAAACCAAATGCGATGGAACAATTAAGCATGGCTTTAAATTGAACACTAAAACTGGCTCTGATCGAGCCCTCTATACGGGCTCGGTTGTGACTAAAGAGAAGAGGAACTGAAGAACCTTCGAACAATAGCTAGAAGATAAAAATAAAATTTATTGCTTTGATATACGTGCCAACAGTGGTTTAAAATATAAAAGTTCTCCCCTTTATATAGTAGGGGAGTTTCAATCTTAATACAAGTCTAAATAAGGTAAAACATTTCTCTTTTCGGTAAATGTTGATCTGCAGTTAGTGTCAGGCGGGATTTTCACCATAATATCCTGTTGAGGGCGGATATTACGGCTCTCTACTCATCATGCTTAACCGTTTCACTTTTTACTTATTCCCTAAACTTTACTCTACCTGAATCCGGTGTTCAACCGTGTCAGATCCCGGATGCGCTGTTCGTCCTCCCCGGACTCCGAAACGAGGAACCTTTTGGCTTCACTCGATGTTGCGTCAGATCATGCTTCCCTCTCGTTTCTTTACTGGAAAATCGAGGGTAACATTATCCCTGATTTTACCCGTACACAAGAACAATTACAGTAGATAAAGTTATAATCTTTACACTTTTCCCAAAAAGTCAACAAAAGTTAAATCTGGGCCCACCCAGTCAAAACCTGGGTCCAAGGGTAGATTCCGACCACCCATAACCTCACGAGTCCATATATGTGATTAGTTTCAAAATCTTTGTCCAAATCGACTCTCAATACTCAAATTCTTATTTTTCAAATACTTGATAAAATTTCCCAATTGTTCCTCTTTGATTCACATAAAATTGATGTTAAACTTAAGATATATTCATGAAATATAGTTGGATATTGATTAGAATCACTTACCCAAAGTTTGTAGATGAAAATCCCCTCTTCAAATCGCCATCTACCGAGTCTAGGGTTCTAAAATGAGAGAATGTGTTGATAATATTGGGTATATTGTTGTTATTGTTGTATGTTGAAAAATACCGACTCCCAGCCCTTTTGTCCAGCTACAGATGTCACATTTGCGAACCCTCACAATTGCGGACCAAGGATCGCATTTGTGAACCCTGACAGCCTCAACAAACGTCGCAATTATGAAGTTGGACATCTTCGCAAAAGAGAACAAATCATCGCAAATGCGACCCAAATCCAAGCATGCTGACTTCACAATTGCGAAGGAGAAGGTCGCAACTACGACATCAGAGCACCCCCTGTCACCTTTGCAATTGTGAGGCTCGTGCTCGCAATTGTGATAACAGAGCACCAGCATACCAACAATTCTATTTTCAGTTCAAACCATTCTGAAACATGTCTGAAACTCATCCGGGCTATCGATGCTCCAAACAAACATCCACACATGTCTAAAAATAATAAGAACTTGCTCGCATGATCAAAACACAAAAATAACATCTAGGACTATAAATTGGACACCAAAATGCATGAATTTCAAAGTAAAGTTCAAGAACATCTAGAATTGCAACTAAGCATCTGAATCCTATCAAATCAGCTCCAAATGATACCAAATTTTGTAGATAAGTTCTAAATAACATAAGGGACCTATTCCAAGTCCCAAAATAACATTCGGAACCCGATACCAAAAGTCAACCTACTGTCAATTCAATCACGGGCATACGCTCAAGTCCAAAATTACAATACGAAGCTATCAAAGCCATCAAAATACCGTTTCGCGGTCGTTTTCACAAAAGTTAAATTTTGGCCAATAGTTTTAACTTAAGCTCTATGTCAAGAACCAAAGGGTCTAAATCAACCTGATATCTTCCCGGAACGAAACCAATCAACCCCGAAAGTCATAAAACCATAAACATACATATGTAAAGCATCCAAATGGGTAACGGAGAACAATTACACAAAACAACCAGTCGGGTTGTTACATGTTATGAGTTGTGTGAAGCTTAAAAGGACCTTATATGCCAAATTTGAGGAGCTAAAAGTGGAGAGTCAATCATTCGACCATATTATAGTTTGTGATGCCAATGTGGAGAAAAGTTCACTAGAGTCTTGTGAGGAAGTAGATAAGGCTATATTTGAAGACTCTAGTATATGTAAATATAAGGATGTAAATAGTGATACAATTCTAGAGTTGGGGCGTATTGGTCCTCATTACATACATTTTTCAACATTGTGTTTGGATGATGACATGGAAATCGAGTCATCTGAGCCTTTGGAAGAGTCAATGGACGAGGGACAAGGTGCTTATATTCTTGAATTTGTCGTGCCAGGGAGACATAATTACATACCTCATCTCAAAGCCAAAAAGTGTAGAATGCAAAATTGGTTACTTGTCCCAATTAGATTTGTCCTTCCACCCCAGGAGCAAAATCGAAATCTTGAAGTCAAATTGGGGGTTCAATTCATAAGTCCGAGATGGAGGCAAAAAGTGGTTCATGTTGTGCCGTGATGTTAAATTAGGCGCTTGTTGGGAAGCAACCCAGCTTTACTGCTTTGTTTTATATTTGTTTATTTTATTTTATTATTATTTTTGTGGTGTTGTTTGGTTTTGTTGAATTTTGAGCACAGAAAGCAAGTCCATAAAATGGGCAAAAGCGAGCTGGATGGTTGAAACTAGTGTGAGGTATCTACACAAAGGACCATCCTTGGGAGAAGTCTGAGTACTCCGTGAGCTGATATTGCTTCGGGCTTAGGCCTTTCAGGGAGTTTCTTATTCACCCTTGTTATTTTTGCCTTATTTGTGCATTGAGGATACTGCACTCTTAAAAGTATGGGTGAAAGATTCTTTGTGGTTTGTATAGTATTATATTAGTATATTGTTAGTTTCTTATCTTTTTATTATTAGCTAGCTTCTTATTTTTAATAGCATAGTTAATAAAATTAATGGTGTAGTATAGTAATAATAGTTAGCTTAATTAAAAAGAAACAAATTGAAGAAACTTGGACTTTTCCTAACGATGGATCTCATAGGAAAATTTCTTGAGGGATTAAGTCGAAATAAAAAAATTCAAAAATATGTCTTTTTATTATTTTTTAGGTAGTAAGAATCCTCCGAGATTTGTTTTTCTACCTCGGTTCTTTTTCATGGGATGTAGTTTGAACTGGGTAGTAGTTTATTTTTAGAGTAGATTATAATTTAGTAAATAAAAGGAGGAAGAAAGATGAGAGTCATATGTGCTCTTGACTTGTTTGATAGTAGCATACGTTCACTTTGTATTTAATGCTTAATATCTTGCGGCTTCGTGAATACTTGCATTATTTTTGTATAGTCCATGTATTGTAATTGAGTCTAGAACTTGCCTAGTATGTGAGTTGAAGCGAAATTGTAGGTGATGCTCGGTTTAAGAAATAATTTTAGGCTTTCTTTGATCTTTTTTTATCCTAGTTGCTTATCACAAATAAAATTTATCCTTAGTAATCCCTTTTGAGCATGTAGACCTTTTTATTTGGCACCCAAATTACGAGCCTATACCCCTTTTTTTTCTAAATTGACATTGTTTTGATCCTTTTACTTCTTAAAGTACTTTAATGTAAAATGAGAGCTAAAAGAAGTAAGGAGGAAATTTAGGTGGCTTTTGAGTAGAACCAATAAAAGAAAGAAAGAAAGGTGCACTTATTTTGTAAAAGAATACATCACTAGCGAAATTGTAGAAGAAGAGAAAATTGTTATTGGAAAAAAGAAATAAGAAAAAAAATGTGTATGTAGAAAATAAATTGATATCTTGTTCTTGCTAGTGGGTATAAATTAAAGTCGTTCTTAAAGAAAGAAAGAATATTTTGGGGGTGATATTATTTTTGAGATTGAAGCTCAGATCGAAGAATTTGCGCTTAAAGTTAATCTTGTGACGTGTTAAAGTGCTTAGCAGGGTGAACCACTATTTTTAAAAGATATCTTACCCGTCTCTTATCCCACATTACAACCACGAAAAAAGTCCTAATTAATTTTAGATTGAGCAAACCTGCATTAGTAGAAGTTTACATAAAGGGCAAGTCTATGGTACCAATTGTATCCATGTAAATTCTTTGTGAGAGTGAGCAATTTTCTTTGATATATGTGATGTCTTAAATTATATTCGAGCATTTGATTCGAATATGTGGATTCTACTTACTCTCTTATTCTTGTTGTGAGGGAATATGGTTTCACAAAGGATAGGTAACATTATTAGACTTTTCTACGATGTTGAGTGTTCAAGCCATGAGTGCATTGTGATATTGAGTTGGTTTTTGAGGCTAGGATTGTTATGTTGTCTTTGTTGTGAATACTTTTGACGCATGGCATACGTTGTGGGAAGTGTGCAGAAGCGGATGTAGTGTACTGACTACGGGTTCAATTGAACCTATAGCTTTCAACGCGGAGTAAAATCTTGTATCTAAAAATTCATTAAAACTGTAAAAATAGTAGATATGAACTCATAACTTTAAAAATATAATGGGTTCAATGTTAAAAATTTTAAAATTGAACCCATAGGATTTAAATCTTGGATCCGCCTCTGAAAGTGTGTGTTGAATGCACATGCTAGAGTTTAATTGTTGCTATCAACCATAGTCATAGGTGTAATGTGCTTCGAATGTGTTAAATGTAAGGTGCTCAAGGATAGTATACATTGTTTGGTTGACTCGAGGACGAACAACGTTTAAGTATAGAGTAGTGATGCGAGTCTATAATTATATATTTTTAGTCAATTACTTACCTTATATTTTGGTACTTTAATACTAAATTATATTATGTTTATGCGTAATTGAGTTTATTTTATGTGCATGTATTTTAAAGATAAAATTTAAGAACAAAGTAAATATTTTGATGCAAATATTGACTCATGATTATTTAAAGAGGTGGAAAGATTAGAAAGTGGACTGAAGACAAAATATATACACACAAAAGTTACATAAAGAAGCTTAAGAAATTGGATATATATATAAAGTAAAGAGATGCTACAGCAAAGGACTTCAAAGCATTGGAACTAAATACAAAAGAAGACCAAAAGGAGAATGCAAAAGTTATGCAGAAACAACAATGATTACGAATGAAGCGTGAATAGCCCCTCGCCATACAGTGCGCTAGCGAGATTGTTTCCTCACGTCAAAGTTCCCGTCGCCCAGCCTAGAGCGAGGTGCTTTGCGCGTTTCACGGAGCGACGCACGGTGTCCGTATTTCGAGACTATTTCTGGGGTTTGTCCTACACCTATAAATAGTCGTTAAATATGATTTTTATACAACTTTTGACCAAGGAGAGTACAGAGCCGTCATGGAGGCCGGATTTCATCTTTTCTTCTACCAAATTTAATAATTTTTATATTTCTTTAGATGATTTGTTGTTTGGTTATCATGTCTATGTGGAGCTAAACTTCACGTTCTAGGGTTGTGGTTCTTTCATGAAGTATTGTTATTCGGATATTGATTTTGGTTTCTTGATTTATCGTTTTGATTTATTTATTCAATCTTGCGCTTAATTATTTGATTGTTTGATCACCAATTAAATACTATCTAAGAATCTAGAATTGAACTCAAAAGTGGGAATTCTGTATTGCACATAGGATTGAGTAGAACAAGTTCTTGAACTAGGGCATCGGGGAATGGATTCGCGGCTAGGATAGACATATGCTAATTACCTTGCTCGGTTATTATCCGGGAATTATGAATGCATTCTTGTTGATTCTAACTCAATAGTTATATACGTGTTAGGTTAGCTTGAATATGTGAGAAACAACTCAATAGATTCTTATGAGCAATATGAACCCTGATAACCAAATTAGATAAATTAATTAGTCAATTCAATTGAAGAATACAATAGGATTGTTAGATAGCTCATAATTCCAGATCGTTTTCATCACAGTAGCAAAATAAAAATCTACTCTTCTTTTGTTCAAAGTTCATTATTTTTTTCTTTTTATTTTAATTAGATTAGAGTCAAATACTTCTAAGTTTAATCCTTATTTGGATCATTAGGATAGTTTAATCTAGTCAATAGTTGATAACAAGTCCTCGTGGGTTCGACATCCGACTTCTAGTCACTTTTTTACTTGACGACCATGTATACTTGCGTGTGCATTTGGCCGCAACAAGTTTTTGGCGCATGTGATGACATACCGGAACCATATATGTGATGACACCATCCGATGCAACCGCTTTCGTCCTACCCGGGAAAGCATAGAATCTAGCATTGCCTCCTTCTCGAAGGCAACCTTTACCCGCCGGACCTCCATTTCTAGCTGGTAGTGCAGGTGGAGTGGCAACTGGAGCAGCAACCATGGCCTGTGAAATCTGTGGAATCTGTGGAGCCTAAGTAGTTTGTGGAGATGCACCCCTCCTAAGTCTGGGATAGTCCCTCACCATATGTCTGGTATACCAAAACTCAAAACAAACTCTCAGTGGGCGTGGATACTAAAAACTGACTGTGGCATCGTTGGCTAGACTGACTGCTGAAGGCACCCCGTGCAAGAGGTGCACTAGAAAGTGGTTGTGCAAAATGGACAACCTGGGACCTCGGAACATCCGGAACACTGCTAGTAACTGGAAGTGTTGAATGAACTAGGCGGCTCACATAACCTCTATCGCGACGGGCTGCAACCGAAGCGCGGGCACCACTATGTCCTCCAGAATCTCGAGATCTCTTGGCCTCCCTGTGCTCCCTATCCTGGCCTCACATACTCTCCATCCTTCGGGCGATCTCATAGTTAAAAGAGTAAAAACCAGAAGTCTAAATGCCATAATTAAAGCTATCGGATGTAAAAAATTCCCAAACTTTATCAAATGGAAAAAGATGTTTTTGCACAGAAATTAAGCAAAATATGTCTTTTATTTCTTAAAATCCAAACTCAATAGAAGTTTCGGCATAGTTACCGAAAAAAAATGCATTAGTTGGTTTTATCAGCATACTTCGAAGGATGAGAAGTCTCTGTTGCATCCTTTAAAGATGAAGAATGTTCCGCATCTGGTTCGGTACTTTCACCCTTATCTTTATCCTCTTCTTCAGCTTCCTCCTCGATTTTCGAAGACTCGGAACAAGTCCTCGAGGAGCTTGAAGCAGTAGGTCGAGTAGGAACATTTTCGTAGGCGGTTGTCTCTAAACTGAGAGCTTCACCAATACAATCATCTATGTTAGGAATGCCTTTATTGACATCCTCCAAAGTCTCCCTCCTCATGTGATAAATTGAATAAGTTTTCTCACGAAGGAATGAATCTTCTTGGTCCTGGAGTTTGGCTTTGAGCTTTGTGATTTTGGATTATAGTTGGTCAATTTCAGCCCTCATAATTTCATAGGTCTGGCAAAGGTTAGTGTTTGCCTCGCGTGTTCCCGGTTTTGCTCTATGACCTTTTTAAGCCTTTCCTCTATCCTTTCCCTCTTCTCCTCGGCCGCGGCAGCTCCTTCGGTTTTGGAACGCAAGTTTGCTTTCAGGTTGTTGATTTGTTCTATGGAAGCATACTGATGTTATGCTGCTGCAGTCACAACATCCTGTAGCTCAGCCCACTTGACCTTCAACTCCTCAAGTTATGTATACAGCTGAGTGGCCTCTTGGCTGTGAACCATCTTTTCTTTCTCAGACTGCTCCAACCGTACTTTAAGCTCACCCATCTGAGCAAGTCTTGCCTCTAAAGTCAGGAGGCGCTCATCGAGTTGATTTCGTTCAGCAACAATTTGATCCCACTCGGCAGCAAGTTCTTCTTTGGCTTGGATCATGTTTTGCAAGCCCTCGGAGGCAAGGAGGTTAGCCTGAAAAGTCAAAGATTAAAGTTATTGAGGATAATGCTTAGAAAGAGAAAAAGGAAGAAAGAAGAGTAAGATGATACCTCCGCAGCAAAGTACACATTGTTATTGATCAGAAACTCCGAAGAAAGATCTTTCATCTTCCGTTCGTCTTTGCTTGGAGCCAAAGGTTTCAAGTAGTTGGCAACTCCAATTGGCTTGGAGAGTAAGTGGCACTCATTCGAAACCGAAAGAGTGAAACTACGTTTAACATCGGGGTTTCGGATAGGTGTCGGGAAACTATTCTTAAAGCTCCCATGATCGGGTGACCGAGGGGAACGAACATCTTCCGTTTGTTTAGTTGGGGCCATGGTAAGACAGTAGCTGATGGTGTTATAACTGGTGTTGAAGTTGGAGGTGGAGGAACATTAGATGTGGAACTTCTCTGACCGGAAGCAACAATTGGAGCCCGGAAATAAGACTCTGTGTTTTCAACTATTTCCATTTCTGTAATGAGTCCTTGAATTTCTTCTGGTTTAGCATCCGGTTGAGCATGGGAAGTTGTTCTTCTCATTTGAAGAGAAACCATTTCGTCATCTTCCTCGATTTCATATTCATCAAGGACCACAGTGATCGGTCCTACTGGAGTTTCTTTTCTTGAAGGCTTGCCTGAGTCTCAGCTTTGGAGGTATGTTTTCTTTTTAATTTTTTTCTCTTTAGGTTGGAGACTCAGGGAAGATGGGCCTTCACCGGAAGCAAGAGCGGCATCACGAGCCCTCTTTCGGTCAATGGCAACTCGTAGTTCCATCTCAGAATTTAGTTGATAAGGGATGATTGTGTTGGTAGTAGGAGGATCGGCATCGGCTTTCTTGGTTTTGTTCTTCTTGGAAGGGCCACCACCGATGTAAATGCCTGAGTTACCGGGGAATAGGTAGTAGAAGACATGACATTGGAAAATATGAGTAAGAAAATTTTACTAAGAAAGAGAGATTTGCAGAAAAATTTTAAGGAAATTCGAAGAAGGAGAGTTTGTAAAAGTGAATGAGAAGTGGAGAAGTTTATAGGCGGCAGAATTTATGATCATCATTACCTAGGAAACTGACGAAAATATTTGCCGAATCATGGGATAACACATGTTCGGCTCATTAAATTCAAGGAGACGTGCGTCCTTTTAAGTGTCAGCAATCGTTTAGAAATTTTCCCCGCCAAGAAAAGTGGTCTTATATACTATTTGGTTATATAAAATTTAGTTAGCGGAAAGTAGGGGGACTATCCGTATGGGGTAAAATTGATGAACGACACGTGGATGCTCGCCGAGCTGACACGTGGTAGTGAAGACAAATAAAATATGAGTCAGCAAATAGCTGGCACTGAGTACGAACATGTGACCGGTGCTGACTGAGTTTCGAAGATGCTGGAATCGGGGACGAAAGACTGAAAGGAAGATATCGGTTGGAAAATACAGCATTCAATGAGCAATCGTTACAAAGAATCTTTGCATTTACACCTAACCGTTATGCAGCCATCAAGAGGAGTTTTATTCATATTAAAGAAGAGCTTGATTTGGGGATCTCGTCTCCCTGAATTGAGCTATAAGTAGAAGAACTTGTATTCATTGTAGAACACGAAAAAATATGTACGCAAAAGGCTAAACTTACTCTTATTCTATTAACAACATTCTTTCTTTCTGCTCAATACATTGTTCTTACTCTTTCTTCCAGAGAAGCTAATTTCACAATCAGGCTTGTATTTTCTTTAAATTTATTTAATTAATTAATTGCTGTTCTTCGTTATTTTATATTCTTGGATCAAATTAATTCACGTGTCTATAAACCATGATACAAATTCAATTGTACCGTTTTACGGGTAAACAGTCTAATTGTACCTTCTAAAAGAGAGATAAACCCCCAATCTGGCTGCTACCGAACATTAATTTGCTTGTACAAAAAACTATTGTGAAACTATATAAACATACTACTTTTTTCTGATGATTATATATTCACTAGCTAGTAGCTACTACCCCGTGCACTTGAAAGTTCGGAGTATTATTTTCTGAACTTTGTAAAAGTATTTTATCTACCCAGAAAATATGCAGAGCCTCTTTACCTTCTGGATCATGCTGCAACTACCATGACTTCCATTCTCGAGACTTATTTTTCTTTCATGTTTTTTGGATTGTTTGTTCTTCTTCCCTTTTTGTTCCATCATGCAATTTAAAAAATGACTCATAGCATGAGTGCAGGACAGTAGAAGAAATGTAGTAGTAGTTGAAATGATTTCAGTCCAATCACCTTATTTCTGTCATTTCGTGAAAAACGTACTGCTAATTTACAAAGTGTAGATACTGACTATATGAGTCAATGGTGTATAAGAAAAATATATACACCCACAGTAAACGAAAAATATACTTTCTTTTTCTTTTTTGTCATGATGTCCTGTTAGTTTATAGTGCTCTCATGCACAACAGAAAAAAAGAGTCAGCAGTAGTTACTCTTTAGCAAGCATTTATTTCTGGAATTTGTTCCACGCAAGACTGCGCATTTCTCCAGCAAATACTCAATAAAAAATCTTGCTAAAGAGCATTTGAGCGCCATATTGAGGCTGCAATGTCATACCCTGTGTTGGGGCATGAATATATGATGGGGAGATGCAAAAAGAGTATTGCCGAATGATCATAGCCAGGACGACTTTAGCTTCAACAAGTGCTAAGTTTTGGCCCACACAGATTCTGGGGCCTAATCCAAATGGAAAAAATGAAGCTAAATGTTTCCGTGGCTCAGAAAATCTCAATGGATTGAATTCATGGGCATCATCTCCCCATATCTCCTTGTCATGATGAACAGCAGTCATGGCCAAATAGAACTGTGTATATGCTGGAATGTCAAGGTTTCCTAACTTGACTTTCTTGGATGTTTGCCTCATCAACATCACTGCAGGTGGATAAAGTCGAAGTGTTTCATTCAATATCATGCTCACCTGCCAATAGGACATAAAATGCACCTCATCATCTTATTGCAAAGGAAAAAACAGGGAGCTATGCACCATCTTTCCAAATGGTAAAGTCCCGTGAATGCATAATGAGGTTGTTCATCACTATAAGGATTTATGTTAGTCCTTTATATCATACTTGAGGGCCATAAGACAAATGATAAGTACAATACAAGGCTTGTGAGACTGTTAACAAGAGCTGCCACACAAAATAGGAACTGCAATAACAGCTGAACTTACGATCTTGAGATCAGCTATATTCTCTGCAGTAGGGATCCCATTTTTGCAGGCACGGACGATTTCTTCCCGTGCCTTGCTTTGCCAATCTTGATGCAACGCCAACAGGAGAAAAGCCCATGTCAGAAGATTAGCAGTTGTTTCCTTCCCTGCAAAGTAGAATGTCTTGCATTCGTTTATAACCTCCTCTATATCCAGTGTCTCCTCTTTGTCGTCCTGATTCTTAAGTGGATACATCAACAAAGAAAGCAGGCCTTTTGAGTTGTTTTCTGTTCTGCTGCAATTGTTTATCAACATCCTTATTGCATCTCGAGTTTCCTTCTCCAGTCTATTCCTCATTCTGTTCTTCTTGGTGGGTAAAAATCTGAATCCAGTTTCATCATTAGATGTCAAGGAGATAGAAATGGCATGATTTACATTGAAATTAATGAAGCGAGTAAACTGCTCCAGGATGATGAAGCCATATTTTGAAGAAGGGGGTAACAGGACTCCACCATTTCAACCCAACAAAGACAGTGAGTTGGCTTAGACATGAATGTTTAGTTTGATCTTATGTGCCGATTAGAGCTTTCTAATAATTCTTTCTGGAAATGCTGCAATCTCTAAATGCCTAGTAATATAGTGGTAAACATCGCTTTGCATAAGATGTGTCTAAGGTTCATTTTAAATGCAGCTCTTCTGAAAAGGTTATAGTGGACTTTTTTGAATAGAAAAAACAATCACTCCACTGGTATTCAAAGATGCAATGGACTATTCTACTATAAGTATATCTGATCTTGTCACATGTTTTTCCCTCTGGCTTTTACATGGTAGTTTTCTTTAGGATAGAAATTGCAAGAAGGGAGAAAAGGAATGAATAGTAAAGAACGAGATGCATTTGCATTTGTTTGCTCCTAACTTTTCCCTGGTACGATCCATGCAAGGA
The DNA here is from genome assembly GCA_000715115.1 of Nicotiana otophora. Lineage (NCBI taxonomy): Eukaryota > Viridiplantae > Streptophyta > Magnoliopsida > Solanales > Solanaceae > Nicotiana > Nicotiana otophora. Next base: position 74,609 of record AWOL01S0078611.1, on the reverse strand, counting down.
AAAAGTGCTTGAGGATTGTAACATTAAAGAAAAGGATACATAGAAGTTTGTTTAGTAGTCAACAAAATAATTGGAAGGGCAAGATGCATTACACTATCCGATAACGAAATGCACCTGAATCCAGGAATATAGACACTTCGTATGGCCTCCAAAACAAGGCTCACTTGCTCGTCTTGTAATTCAAAAATGCGCTTGCCCTCCTCAAAACTGCTTCCAAAAGCCGTCCTAGAAATGATGTCTGCTGAAAGGTTGTGAAATTCTTTGTGTACGTCCGTCTCAAACTGGTCTCTTACATTTCTTACCTCTTCCCATTTCTCCAAAAACTTTGTTGTGCTATCAACCATTTCAGAAATCCAACCCTGTAAAAATGGACGCATGGCGATTGGTCAATCAGCTAGAGCATACATTAAATTGTCATAGCATGACAGAGTTCTACTAAACCAAACTTTAGAACACGTCCTAGACCTTCAGGAGTATCATTTCGCGACAAGACTTACATACAATGGTGAAGAGATTTTAGAAAACGTCCTGCACTTCATTTTTCGCTGTGTAGACCACAATCACAATATATATAAACCCCCTTCCAGAGACGGGCTAGATATGTTGATTGATGGGTTGGGAAGAGATAGAAATTGGAGGAGGGGAGTAACCATGATGTAATTAGATTAGTAGAAAGTGAAGGCATGGAGGATTAAAAGGCAAAACTTTAGTACAGTATCTAGCCCTTTGAATCAAGTTCAACTAAACCTACTACTTTTTGCTCGAACTATGTAGCCATATTGGTTTTTATTTTTTTTAAATGTACATATATAATGTAATGTATCCGCTCCAATTTATATGATACTGTACCATTTCAGAATATTCCAAAATATTCAAAACTACCATTTATTTTTATGCAACTTTTATAGCTTGTAAAAATTCAAATTCATGTAACTATTGACATTTTAAACTATATTTGATGTTATATTTTCTCAATCAAACTAATTTCTCAACCATTATTTAATTTTATTTTCCATTGTAACTGTAAGTCAAACTAACATCTTATGCTCCATATCTAGTCAAATTTTGTCAAATAAAATAGTACATACATTTTAAACTATTAGGTCACCTAAAACATAATTAGAAAAAAAAATTATACCGGCTACAACACATTAAAATACAATGATAGTGTAAAAAGTTTTAACACCACTGCATATAAGCTAAATCCGAAATAAAAAGGAGTAATTATTACTTGCAAGAAATAACCGAACTGGATTAAGCGAAGAATCGTTAAAGGTTGAGTACCTTGACTCTCTCCAAGTTAAAGGCCTGGTTGGTGATCCTCCTGTGAATAGCCCATTTCTCACCGTCCAACCTAATAAGCCCATCTCCAAACAACATCTTCGACAAAGGGTTATGTTTCACTTTCTCAAACAAACCACTGGTGTTGACCAAAATCTCCTTGATGAGATTTGGATCAGCAATTGCAAACCTAGGTTTAGGACCAAACCAGTAAAGGAAATTCTTGCCATAAACCGTTGACCAGTTATAGTAGTGCGGCATGACACGAGAAACTACGTCATGGTGATGGGTGAAGGAACTGGACTTTGATTCAGCTTCTGCTATCATTACTCTTCTGATCTTTGCTGTGTTGTTAAAGATTGGGCTATAAGCTGGTCCATTTATACCTTGTTTGCTGAAGTGCTCTTGAACTTTTAAAGGGACCCATATGAGTTCGTAAACGAGTTTCAAGAAGAAGAAGAAGAAGAAGAAGAAGTAGAGTAGTGGGAGGAAGTTGATCATTGCCGCCATGAAAATAGCGATTCTTTGAGCTGAAAAGACTCGCACTCTGTGTGCGTCTGTTTGTCCGTGCGACGGAAAATGATAGGTTTTTATTATTGAATTTTTGCTTTAACATTTTTATTACTATTAGGGGAGGAAAATATTAATTAATACTATATAGGTGGATTGGATTCCTCAGGCTCACCACATGGTGTAGAAATTTCAACCCGTCTTTTATTTGCACATTATCATTTAATTAATCTGTACTCACTTTTATTTGACTTTACCCACAGAAAAAATGCGTCTCCCTCCCATGGCCTGCGACCTCTGCTTCTAATCGGAGAATCGAACCTTCATCCAAATCAAAAACAACTAAATCGTGGTTAGGTGGTAATGGTTTATAATAGATAGTGTTGTCATGGAGATTTTTCCATCTGATTTGCTGAGTGTGCAACAATATAATAATAATTATTTACCTTTAAAATGAGTAACAATTAAATTTGTACGCGATTTAAAGGATACATGATTTAATTTAACACGAATGATCTAAGAATAGCAAATAATTAAATTAAAGAGAGACAAAACGATCAAACCAAACGTGATGGAACGATTAAGCCTACACTTTAAATTGAACGCTGAGACTGGTTCCGATCGAGCCCTCCAGACGGGCTCGGTTGCAACTAAATAAATAAGTAGCTGAAAAACACTTTGAACAGTAGCTACAGAACAAAAACGAACTTTATTACTTTGATATACGTGCCAATAGTCGTTGAAAAATAAAAGGGTTCTCCCCTTTATATATAGGTGAGTTTCAATCCTAGTACAAGGCTAAATAAGGCAAAAATCTTTCTCTTCTAGTAAATCATGATACGCATTTGATATCGGGCGAGATTTGTGCCGTAATATCCGGTTGATGGCGGATATTTCGGCCCCTCGTTTTTCCTTTCTAACCGTCTTTGCTTTAGCCTTGATTCTTCGCTTTACTCGAACTCGATTTTTCCCATGTTTGGCCATGTCCGATTTTTGGCGCACCATTCGTCCTCCCGGGGCTTTGATCTGTGGGAGCCTTCGACTTTACCCGAGACTACGTCGGATCGTGTTGTCTTCTCGTTTCTTCATCGAGAAATCGGTGGTAACTTTATCCCCGATTTTATCCGTACACAGATAGTCCCCTCACGTTTCGGAGAGTAGATTTATAGAAACGACGGGAAGTGATTAATTGACCCCGGTTCCTTCCTCTGTACGCCACAAGCGAGTTGACAAGTCGCCGAAACGTCCCATCAGTTGCGCCGTTCTGATTTCGTACACGTGTCAGCCGCCGATTGACCATACTCTGTAGGCACCAAATGCGAAACATCACGCATTCATTATTTCTTTCCTATAAAATCTCTCTGGTTTCCTTTTTTCACTTTTTTGCTTTCTAATTTCGAATCTTCTTGAGTTACTCTCGAATTTTGTAGTTGTGCATCAATCTCTCAAATCTTCATAAATTGTTCTCCACGTCTTCATTTCTTCATCTTTAGTCTTTAAGCCTTCAACTTTATCTTCAAATCTTCATATCAGATCTTCAAATTTTCATATCAACCTTCATATCAACCTTCAAACCTTCATATTCTAAGGTCAAGATGGCTAAAACCTCAAAATCGGTGCCTCAAACTACTGCTCCTTCAACATCCACCTCTATCACATGCGCCGAAGCAACCCTTCCGGTAGCAGACCCGAAACCTCCTCTTACAGAATTTATCCCCGGAGGCTGTTTCATAGATAACGACTTTAAGGTCGAAAAAGCCTCTAAATAAGGAGACCGAGGCGGGGAGGCATAGAGATACGTTTTCTCCATCACTAAGGAGACGCTCCAAGTGGTCCGAGAGGACTGCAAATGGGAGGGCAAAAACGTGGTCGTTCTCGGTCTTGTTGAGAACATTAAGACGCACGTGGAGGGATACTCAAGCGTTTATACGTATCCCTTCATACTCGGTCTGATGGACACGGTGGTCCTTGATTTCTGTAAGAGGCACGAGATCTGCCTCGGGCAGATCCACCTGCCCTTTTGGAGGATCGTGACCCTTCTTTTACATTTTTGCCAACAACATGGAGGAACCCTGATCCATGATCGACCATCTGCTCCATGTCTAGGGCAAAGAAGTCTACATTCTCATGAATAGACAAGGATAGGGACCGAGGCTGGCAGGGGAAGTTTGTTCGGATAAAGACCGAAGATATCATCCCCTCCGAGTTCTTGTCGTTCCCCGAGAAGTGGAACTCAAAACGTAAGCCCACCTCCTCTTAAATTTTCAAAGTACTCCTTTGAATTTTCTCTTCTTTGTCATTATTCGTTCTGTCTAGTATACAATTGTTGCCCGGGTCCCCAATGCAGTCCCCCATTTTAGGAAGTGGATCGAGTGCATCTGCAAACAACTCACATATTCCTGAGCGTGAGTGACGCAAGCTTTCCAAAGGCAAATGGGAGACTTGTTCCTATGGTGAGTGTCCCTCTTCTCCTAGTTGAATTTCCCTATAAGTCATTTTCATTTCATCGTTATTCTGACTAAGTCTATTCTTTTCACAGGTTTGCCCAAGACCACTAGACTTCGGGCGATTACCGAGGTCGTGGCCTCATCCCCGTCTGAAAACCCTCCACTTCGGTGCAGCCTACTGCCAAAGCTACTGCAAAGAAGGAGGAGAAAGCAAGAAAGAGGAAAAGGTCCCCTGACTCCTTGGATGCTCCTGCCGAGGCCAAGAAGAAGAGGACTATAGTCAGGGTCATAAAGAGTACCAAGAAAAATACTCGTGCCAGGGTCCCGGACCCTGAATCTCTGTATCGGCTCAGGGACTACCCCAAGGATGCTAACATGGAGTTCTTCGTCCACGAGCCGATCGACGCCACACAAGAGCTGGCAGCTCCGGAGGGGGGTGATAGTAAGGCTGAATCCTCCTAAGCTTGGGAGCCCGAGGGGGAGCATGTAGCCACTACTCATCAAGAAGCTACTCCGGTTCCGAAAGAGGTTGTCTCGAGAAACGCCGACATCATTGACTTCTTGGAGTCACCGTCTCACATGGAGCCTTTTTTAGATGAGGCTCGAACCATTACAGAAAAACCGACCAAGGCATCCCGAGCCGTGGACGAGGCCCTCAATGCTTTTTTCGAGGGCGTAGATGTCGGCGTGCTGGAGGACTACTCCGGTTTTGGCGATCTGGAGATCCCGAAAAGGGATTCACTACGGGGTCAGGTAGGCCGTGTTCGAGCCCAAACCTCGAGAAGCAGTTCATCCGCCCCGAGTGTGGACCCTAACCGGAAGAAGACGGTTATGTTCACAGTACCGACGGATACTAGGATGCTATCCGGGCCATTCGGTGTGGCTAGCTACCTCCATTCCTTAATAACCGAAGAGGACCAAGTGAAGAAGAACAAGCCTCTTCAACGAGGCACATCATGCGCTGAACAGGGTATGCTTTATGCCCTCGTATCCTTAAAGAGCTCATTTTGCCATAGCAGATTTTAACGATTTTTCTTATTTTATGTCACAACCCAAACCGATGGGTTGTGACGAATGCCCGAGTCCTACCTGTCGAACACCCTTAAGCATACGTCTAAGATATAAACATGAATAGTGTATGTGGGGGAAACCTGCCCAAAAGACATATATAGATAGACATACGAAATACAGTGGGGCGAACCGGCAAGGCTGCTATAGACAACTATATATACCCAAAACTGGAAGCTGACAAGGCCACATACTATCCAACTATACATAACTGTCTACAGACCTCTAATAGAAAATACAACTGTAAAAGGACGGGACTGGGCCACGTCATACCCATATATGTATACAAGCATATCATACCAAAATCAAAAGCAGTTACGGATCAAGTGGAGCACACCAACTCTCGTTGATCGGGGATCCTAAGAAGGGGGACCGTCGGCTTGCCAACCTGCACCTGCGGGCATGAAACACAGGCCCCGGGAATAGGGAGTCAGTACGAATAATGTACCGAGTATGTAAGGCATAAAAATCAGTACATAACAAACATAGATGAAACATG